>JAYKKI010000081.1:2762500-2882500 GCA_039881145.1 Druceiella hillmani
CGGTCAGTATCAGGTAACTACATACATGTTTAAACTATGTGACTCTTATTTCTAGAACAGCTGCATAATATTACGCCTTTGTATAGAACAATTAACCTTTAAGAAGTACTGTCAAACTAGATTGCTATAATTTAATGAACTCAATTGTTGTATGACGGTGATATTTCAAAGGGTTCAGTTTTGTTCAACAATCGTATATGCCCAATGATCGGAAATGTTCAACAATCTCAATATATGTAGATCCAAAAAAAAGCAGAGCCAATTAGGATCCGGCTACATTATTTGAAGCCCACACAAAAACAAATACAACTTGATGATTGAAAGTGTGCATAAGACGTTCCTCCAATATCTGTATATGAGACAGTATAATTACTTCCACTTTCTATTTCCAACTGATTTCCTCTTGGGTATGCTAAGTTTCCATTCCTTGCAACTCAGAAGAAATGTTGCACTTATGAAATTTATCTTCCAGTTGTTAAAAGAAAAAATTCAATGTCCTGTATTACTGAGGAAATTTCAATTCTTCATAACTGATAATGTCCTGCGTTCCTGCAATCATCACCTGTTTGCTATACCACACTCCAGAACCAAACCATATAGGAACTTTCCGATTTCCCGTGGTATTCAACTACTCAACCACCTAATTACAGTAGCACCAGAGTGTGATTTGTTTATGATAAGTGAAAGTAAATTTGTTGAATTGTGTAGATGTTATGTTTTATAATTCTTGTGTATTTTATATTCTTGTTTATTATATACCTTCTTTGCTTTTAATTTGTTAACCCATTAACTCTTATCTTTGTGAATAGGATATCATTCCGGAGAAGCAACAAGCTTTGAATGTACTGAAGATGCCTTACCTTTTTTTTGAGTAATAAGGCAATTTTGGTCATTGTCATTGTCATTTCTATGTTATTATTGATTAGTTAGACTTTCTTTTAATAATTAGGTTACTTATCAGTTAACATAAAAAAAAGATAACAATATATGTAGTGTGCATTTATAAAAGACCAACCTTTCTAGATAAAGGGGTTTATGGAAAGTACCATCTACATATATGCTTATCGTCACTCTATTGACAATATTATTAATTTTTTTTAATACAAAATGCATGGTTTCTGTACTTCTTTGTTCCCTCCAGAGTTTGTAAAAGCAATTTTATATACTTTGAATTGGAGGACAAAGTCCTAGTTTATTTCACCTGCCTAGAGCGCGCACATATATTCTGTAATATTCACTTTTCTTTCCTGCACTTATGCAGGCAGTGTTGCAAGATACACCCATTATTGAAATTATTTTCTGCTCCACTTACCACTACAGGGACACAGTCAAGGCGAACGCGGATATAAATGGCAACGCAAACGCGAAACTGGTGCCGAAATCAAAGCCGAAGCCGAGACCGAAGGCGAAAGTGAAGCCGAAGTTGAAGGCAAAGAGAAAGGGGAAGGAGAAAGGTATGGGGAAGGAGAAGAAAATATAATACTATGAGACAAGCAATTTCACATTTCTATGTGAAACTCGAATTACACCGAGCAACGCTCACCGGTCACCTGGTACTATGATATTAGTAGAGTAAATATCAATAGAATTTTTTTAATTCTGGCTATTATTTTGTGATTACCTTCGATGCTTTCTATGCCCTTTTAAATTTGCTTAATTAATTCGGAGTACAAGAAACATGTTTCTTCATTAAACTAATTTTTAATTTTTTTTTCTATTTTATCTTTAATTAGTAAGGAACTTAATTTTTGCGAAGTGTTCTAGTCTGGATCATGTAAGAATTATTTGTGGCCCTTGCATTACTTTGTTGATTACAAAAAGGCTGACCTTATTTATAAATTTTTTTGTATACTCTATTAATGAACACCTACCGTAGCTTCACTTCAAACAAACCAAATTTATGAATATCTACGAAGTATCAGCTGACAGAAGACAAAATATTTACTTTAAATTGTATATTTTACAAATGGTCAATACACAAACTGACCTTTGACTGCTTAATATTTATTTCAATATATAATTATGATGTTCAAAATGAGCTATTATCTATTATAATTTGAATGATTGATTTTATTAAATTTGATTCTTATCAAATGATATGACTGATGTAAAACTTTTAAAGTTTTGTCATGTAAGCATGCACTCAATTTTTAAATTGAAATTTTAAAGAACATTAGCTGTATGTCATTTTTGTAACATTGGAGATGTTACACATATCAATTAAACATATATAAAAAAAATAACCAAACGGTTATTCCATAAATATGGTCAAAATTTAGAATAGACTGATTAAGTAGCAAGTAAAAATAAACCTTTGCATTTACAAAAGCAGTAAGAATGAATGAATAATCAATAAGATTTCCATTGAACACCCCTTATAACTAATATAGTCAATGGAACAACAGTTCAAATAACTCACCAAATAACAACGAAAGGAAACTTATAAAATCATACACTGTAGCAGTCACCCACCTTGTAATGTGACTGTTCGTAATTTAAAATCAATTTAAGTCAAAATCATATCATCTATTTGCAGCAACATCAAAAATTGGGTAAGTACGTGTTGGAATACAGGTAAAGTCAAGATTTTTATTTTTTTATATCTCTTGAATTTGCTGATATGAGGTAACCAAAATAACTTCAATTTAATGTTCTTCATGCATACACAAAGGCCTTCATATGTAATTTAATGAAAAGATCTACGTCGAAAAATGGGAAACTGAGCTACTGAAAGTAAAAGACCTAGTGAAGCATTCTCCATAACCTGTATATTAAAAATAACAGCAAATATTCTTAACTAATTGTCTCTTATGCAACCTATTCTAACTTTTGAGTTGAGTCACTTTAATTCTGAAGGTGTCAAAAATATAAAATTCCAACAAAAAAATTGTTCAATATTTTAATAAACTTTAATTGAAGACTTAAACTAAAGTATCTACTATCAAAATGTCATACATCTAACACCATGGAAACTCTGAAGCTATGACAAGTGAAGGGGCACTACGAAAACTTAAAGAACAATATATGCTACTGTCCAGTACACTTCCCCAAGGGCGGATACAGAATTTTTTTTGGGGGGGGCACAAGCAAGTTGGCAACGAGTCTCAGTTGAAGTAAATTAGCAGGAAAAAACTCTTGCCGATCACTCGCTCGCTCGCAGACACGCGTGCAACTCAAAACTGTAGACTACATACGTAGTAGCTATGGGTACTAGTACCGGTATTATTTATTCTATAATTTCGTAAACGCAAACGCGCTTTTCATCGTTAAAAAAAATATTTGTATGGAATTTTTACATATATTGTTTTGTAACTTGCAAGAACTAAACAAAATAGATTATTCTGGGACTTCAGGCGAGGGGGGAGGGCACGCGCCCCCGTGCCCCCCCCCCCCCAATCCGCCTATGCACCTCCCCCTTTTGATTAGAATTAGGAAAAATTTAAGTTTTAAGATGACTTTTAAATTGGAGTGCTATTAACTTAAAGAGCATCATATGCCACTGAACAGTACAACTTCCTCTTAAAAGATGGTATGATTAGAATTCAGAAAAATTTAAGATTTAAGATGACTTTTAAATTGGAGTGTTATTAACTTAAATAGCATCATATGCCACTGGACAGTAGCACTCCCTCTTAAAAGATGGTATGATTAGAATTAAAAATTTAAGTTTTAAGATGACTTTAAATTGGAGTGGTAAAGATTGCTTTTATCTTGTTATTCATTTAAACCATTATCAGTTTTAAACAATCTTACCGCAATATTGTCACATGGCATAATTACGATGACCAAGCGGATGCTCGACGTAATACCTCATTGGCTATAATCAATATTACAAATTTAATACGCTTGTAATCGAAAATGATTGATGGCAGTATGTTTTTAACGCGGGGGAGACAATTAGAGATAAGCTAATTTAAATTTATAATTAATTTAATCTCTCTTAATGATTAATGATAGTTCTATTCAAGTTCCTCGATCAATTTTTATTATATGTGTTTTTATTGTTTATTCTCCTAAATACTTCCAAAGCTCTTCTCTCTGATATATTACCATTAACATAACCATCAGACATATTAGAGTCATCAAAATAAAAAACACGCTGGAATCATTATTATCACACTTTCATACAAACCACGGGCTTTAAAAGTTATGTGACAGTATCTTAGCTACTAAACGCCGGTTGACCATAAGACATATGACATTTGACAGTGCAGCACACCTTGGGACGAACGTAGACTGGTGTTCTGGTTGCTGTAATCGATTGAATATGTCTGCCATATGTATCAATTATATATATTAAAGTACGATAAATAAATAAACACTTCTCCAAAGATGTACCTTGATTTTATTAAAATGTATGTTTTCAATGCAAGAGATTTGAATTTAATTGAATCAATATTTTTATACAGAGACTTACAAAAAAAAATTTATTTAAGTAACTCCTTTGTATATATTTTCATCGTAAGACTACACTTAGCTTCTTCAGGATATTATTCAATATGGGATGTCTCCATTTAACTGTCAATTATTGTATTTAATAAATATATGCTAACACAATAAAATCATACACATTGCATAGAATAAATCCGATAGTACGGGAGAACAGACGGAATGCAGGGCTTGATCATGCGATGTCAAATGTGTGATGAATCTTACATCGAAATCCATGATTATGATCTAATAAATAGTGACTGAATATAACTTAAAATTCTTGATTATACTCAGAATATGCGAACAATAAATTTAATTTGTGGTTCTAGAGAAAAACTTGGTGGCGAGGAAAACTGCCTTTACAAGTCGATTTAGAAGTATATAATTTTGACACAATTGAAAGCTCCTAGTTATCCAGATTATTAGAAGTTTCTAAACTTTTATCAAATTTTTAATACCAGACGCTTCATTAAAATAGTTGAGCATGCAAAGAATATCAATTGTCTTATATTTTATAGCCATTGTCCAATTTCTTTTTTATGTATGGAAGTGGTCTGTGTCATCGTCCACCAAGCAAGTAAATATCTTTAACTGGCGCTAGGTTGAATTTGTAAAGTAAAGGCTAAAGGGCTGGTTGTATTGCAATAAAATTTTCCAATATTAAACATATATGCTGTTTTGAGCAATATATGTTTAATATTGGAACTATATATTGGAAACATATAAATGCTATTTTGGCTATGAAAATCAATCTCTTTATGAAAAGAATTATATTTTTCATAACTTTAGATTAAGCGAGTTCATATCTTTTAATGATACACACAGTGTACTTATCAAATATTACTAGTTAGTCTAATGAGTAGTACTAGCTAGACTATCTTTTGTAACTATATCTTGTCTAGTATTCATTCACATACATTCAAAATACTATTACATGAAACGAAGTTATAAGATGTTACTTTGTTTCATATTGTAGCGTTGTGATATATTTTATTCTACGCAATACAAACACGGTTGCACTATACATATTGAAATCGTCAACAATCGGCGTGATCATACCATTCTTGACTTTAACGTTTTTGTGACGCTGAAAATTTATCAAGGAGAGACACACTTCAGAAATAAACACTTCACAATGTCTGATAGTAAACTCGGCTGAACTTGTCTTTGCTATCGTCCATCTTTATGTGGCAGTTCCTTTTTCAAGTGTAACAGTAGGTGTAAGCAAGTAGAAAAATATTAGTTACAGGATGTGAGATCATGTCACGTCATAGGATAATCAGGTAGAAAAAGCTCCACACAGGTAATACGAGGATTATGGAGTTTAAGGAAAACTCACAAGTTTCTCATAGGAAAACTCATAGAGGATATAATGTTACTTAATAAGCAACAAAGAATCCGTTGGCTTTTTTTTTGATCTTATCTACTCTTTCTATATTAGCTTCAGTGACAAATTTCGACTTAGATATGCTAACCTTGAAAGACATGTGCATATAATATTGATGTACTGTGGATTTCTCTAGAACTACTTCCACATTTACACATTTCTTTTTTATAAACTTCGTCATCATTTGTCACGAGAAGCTGAGGCATAAATATATGTGTATTTTATTTGGGGGCAGAGACGTAATTTTTGAGATAATAATATGGAATTTGGTCTCATTCTGTGCAACAGCAAAAGCCAAAAATTAATATATAATTATTACTTAACAAATTCCCCTTCGTCTTTTTTAACAAAAAATTGCATTTACAACATCGAAATAATATTATTATACATATCCATTCCTATTCGTATATTACGCCATTGGTTATAGGACAACCAATACTTATCTTAAAAACCTGGTTAAGCGACATTGATACAAAAAATTTATACATTTGTTCTGAAATAAACTGATTACAAAAAAACATGAAAATATATTTACGTGTAAATCACAGTATTCAATAATTTAAATAATACCACCAGCAGCAGGCTAATTTATAATTTAATCTTCAGACACATGTTTAATGACGTTAATAACAACAACTTGCAAAATTAGCTTAAGATAATGACCACAATCTTAAACTTCAACTAGATAACGATACGTTTTTAATCATAATTGAATATATACCACAAGCATCATAACCGTAGATTGTCTAATCCTTAAAAAGATTTTTAAAAAATTTGTACTAAAAGTGTAATATATAATAAACATATCAAGAAAGAAACTAGATAAGAATAAACATAGAAATGTTTGCATTTTCTTAAATGATGTAGTTATTAGGCTTTCCACCTCAACTTATTTTCTAATAATTAACCCTTCGGGCGTTCTTGACACACTTTTGTGTCAGGAGTGACTAGACCTCTTACACATATTTACAATTGTTTTACACATACGTCAGGTTAAAATGATATAAATGTAGACAGTCATCTGTAGAGTAAAGATATATTTACCGCTGTGATTATTGTTCTGTACAAGACAAATAAATGGGAAATTTTAATTTCTTGTTTCTTAATATTTTTTAGACTCATAAATATATATGTATGGTATGATACTGTTTTGCATGTGTTTTTAAAAACGACGTGATAATATCAATTTTACCTCATTAAGCAATTTTATTCCCTATTCTGCAGTTTTGTACTTATCAGCTATCAACTATTTAATATTTTTTGCTAGTTTTAAAAGCTCTACTTACTGAAAATTACTCAATTATTGGGTCCAGCTTTATATTTGCACCTTTGGTAACTTATTGCTTAACATATATATACAAGTTCTTATTTAATATTTTATTATATATGAACATATTTCTCATTTCATCCACAACTTTGAATATGTTCCTTGTTTCATCCACATTCCTAAATCACCAAACGCAACATGCTTATGTGTTATCGAAAAATTTTGAGTCATACACGATGAGCTCTTATTATGTTGTTGTATATATTTATAAAAGTTTAATTAACGTAAACATAGAAAAAGCTCTGGTTAAAAAATTTGGTTAGAAAAGGAGACAAACTTGCGGTCAAGTGAATAGAGAATTGAACATTAAGTAAAAATTACATCTGTTGAATTTTTTTCGCTTCAAGCTGTTCGTCCACAAGAAAAATTTGACTAAAATTAAAAAATAAATGTACTTTACAGTACAATAATAAATTCCCGTACAATAATACAATCTCATATACGAAATTAACAATTATAATTCACTTTATAATATTTTATTTGTTTGTACAAATTATTCGGCTAACTTTGACTTTGGTCAAATCTGCTACCTTTTCTTCATTGGTGCTGAATATATGGGCAAAGGTGCTTTTTATAGACAAAGATGGCCAGAGCAGAAACTTAGATCGGAAAATAGTGCTTACAAATCTTATGTTCAATTTACATTTTTTAAATTACTGTCAATAAGCCTCTTTATATAATAGATTGTAAATTATAAAAGGTTGGGAAATTTTAGGCAACCTATAAATCTTTATACTAAAACTTATATCTCAAAAAAAACTTTTAATAATATTTTAATTAATACATATGTTTCTATAATTATGGCTATAGCGAACTGCAGCTGCATCAAAAATAACAAAAGAAAGCTATAGAATATGAAAGTATGTAAAAGTCTGTCTTTTTCGCCATCTTCAGTACATGAGATTAAAACGCAGATAAAGCAGAATTTTATAATTATAAGTTAACTGAAATAATTTTAATTGATAGTTCTCATCAGATTCTAATAACTATACTTTCAGGTTTTTCACAACCTTGATTCAAAATTATAGGCTGGCAGGTAAATGGCAAACGAGCTTTAAAATTGAAAATATGATAAATATAACTTGAAAATAACTTTAAAAGATCTTTTCAATGATACCTTGCTTCACGGGATGCATTAAAAAAATTATACCCTTTGGATAAATTTTTTTTTCAAATACTTTGCTACAAATTTTTGAAATCTCCGTATGGAACCTACTTACAAAACTTCATGCATATTGGTATAAAACTCTAAAAACTGTTCAAGTTCAAGAAACTAGTTTGGATAATTTTTGACTAATCCCATGAAAGACAGTGCCAATATGTTGATTAAAATAAAAACAAAACAATTTTGGGGTCTCATTTACCCTAATACTTATTGAAGGTTAATATTGACCAAATACCTGTCACCGGCCTATCATAACAAATTGTATATCTAAATCTTTAGTATTTGTAAGGTATATAAATTAAAATGTAAAATTTTATTATTGCGTTAAGTTTTTATCTGTCATGAAGGTTATCATCACCTTCCTTTCAATTTGTTTTGTGGGGTGGGCGAATGCTGGACATTCACCCCATGGAGAGCAAATATTAAGAGATCCAACCACTAGTTGGTATGCGACCAATATACTTGAAGATGCTTCACTGGATGTGGTAAGTCAACTGTTAATCATTACGCTTTCCACTAAAATATTTTTACCTACCAACAGCTTCAAAACTTAATTAATAGTTTAATGGGGACGTTTACAAAAATACACCATCGAAACATTTTGCATGTCTTCTGACCTCTTCTAAAATTTAGTGATTGAGTAGAACTTGGTCAAAAATTTATATTATAATTTGAATTAGACATTTAAATTTCAAATTTCGAAATGTAACATTTTAGTTACTCTTATAAAATATTTGTAAATTACCTTAAATGTGAAACTAATGTTAGAGTGAGTATATTTGTATCTTTCAGAAAACAGAAATGCACAAGATTTTATTTTATATTTAAAAAAAAAACTTTATTTTTACTTAAAGAAAATTTCTTTATTATGATAAATAGTTTAACTATAAATAAATATATAAAAAATTAAAAACATAGTCACAGCGCAACTCCACCCGTTATTTAATTTTTAGTTTTTTTAACACTTGTTTAGAGACCACGAGAACCATCTGTTTAATAACAAAAATTATCCTATTTATTCATTGTTTAATTATCCTGACCAATTTTCTCTGTCACAAAAACTACTAATGTTCAACTCCTTTAAGTTGCATAGCTATTATGCTATATTAACACCTTGCCTGGATATTGTATTAATAAATTGAAAAACATAACACACACAGAAACAGCACAGAAATTGGATAAGCAATTCTCAAATTAAAATATATTAAGAATTGCAATAAATATAAAAATACTTTAGAAAGTCACCCACTCGTTATTTAAATTTCATATCATATTAAAAATTAAATTACACACCTTAGATAGTATAAATATTCATCTACACTAATACGACACACAATACACTATAAAATCAAACAAAATAACGATCTGATAATTTATTCTTTTGTTAATATATTTTATTCATTTATTTGTCTTTAATGTATAAACAAATAAAGTGGACTTATTGCTACAGGAGCAATCTCTACTAATCAATCAAAGCACCCAGTTAAAATAATATTGCATTGTTAAAAACAGTTGAAAGAATAACAATTGAAATATGATACGAAATAATAAATATATTTTTTAAACTCATATTTGAAATAGATAACAAATAGTTATAAAAATATATTGACAACAATAAAGGAAAGGGACTGTATTTAGAAAGAAAAACCAGCAAGGGAATAGTGGGAAGTTACGAACAGGAATCTTGAAAGGAATTCTTTCAGATGAACTTTGAATGCATGAAGTGACAGCATATTCCGGGTATCAGGGTTTAACTTATTCCACATTTAAAATAATAGTGTAGATAATTTTATTATATTAAAAGGATTTATGTTTTATTTTTAACTAATTAATCATTATGTGTTCTAAAACTTTATTTTTTAAAACCACATTACGAATTAGTTATTTTGTAATATCATAGTAACAATTCATATTATTGTATATAAAATTGGTATAGATATTATGGATAATATCCTAATCCCATTCAGAACTTAACTGTTCTATATATATCTCTGAAAACCTAAGATAATAATTTGAATAAAACTAGAACCAGCACCATTGTAATTTAGATGAATATCTAAGTCAGTAATACGCAAAACCAAAAAATAAAATAAAAATAGTTGTTGAAGGAAAATAATTGAAATATAACCTGATTGACATGACGGACAAAGATAATATCCATAATAATATGATGATATTAAGAAAGTAATAAAACGAGATAATTAGTTACGCTGCAGAATTACTTGATCATTTTATGCTCTTGTTCCCAGTTTTCCTTGATCAGGAAGTATGGATTCCCAGCAGAGATCCACAGAGTTATTACTCCAGATGGCTACATCCTGGAAATGCATCGCATACGGCATGGTCGCAACCAAAACAATAATCCATCGGTGGATAGACCAGTCGCCTTCATCATGCACGGCTTACTGTCATCCTCCGCCGACTGGGTGAACATGGGTCCTAATCGAGGCTTAGGTACAAATTATATGTAATTTTGTGAGCACATGGAATACTATTGAATAAAATGTTAGAGTGTAACGCAATTAATAAATCTTCTTAAAACCAGAATTATACAAATATTTCGATGTAAATTACATTATTAATAAATAGATAGCTCATGATGTGTAATAAATAGCTTTGCCTTAATGATAATTACAGCAAAATTATAAGATAATTTTCGAAGAAATGCCATAATATTACTTATATCTTTTTTCTATTTACGCCGACACAATACACAATACTAAAAGTTTCCATAACTTAATAATTTTTACTATACTATTATCCATACAGCTTACATCCTAGCAGAAGAAGGATACGATGTGTGGATGGGTAATTCCCGTGGCAACTTCTACTCACGCAGGCATACGTCCCTAAACCCTGATAATCCTTTTAACCGTATGTTCTGGGACTTCACTTGGCACGAAATTGGCGTATATGACCTACCAACCATGATCGATTATGTCTTGGCTGTAACTAATAAAGAATCTCTTCACTATATTGGGCACTCGCAGGGTACGACAGCTTTCTTTGTTATGGCCGCCAGCTTGCCTGAGTATAATGCCAAGATCACTACTATGCAGGCATTTGCTCCAGTTGCATACATGGACAATGTACCAAATCTGTTGATGCGTGCTATAGCTCCATTCGCAACACCATTGCAAGTGAGTATAATTTACTTTACACCTAATGTGCAAGTATACTATAATTTACTCTTATACCATATTCTATATTATATTCTATATCCTATCCCATATCCTAAATTAAATACAAATATATACACCGCCATTTAATGTTTACCGTCACATTGAAGTCAGTGCTTTATTTACCATAAAAGATTTGTAACCAGTTATCTGTCAATGCGTTGCAAAACACACACCTTATATCGGTATAACCATTTGCAGTAAATTATATTTTCTTTGACATTTTATTAAAATAATATAATATATTTATCAAAAATAAAATAATATATTTATCAAAATTACTGTGTATTTCTTTTTCAGTTGTATGGACTTGAAAATCGCACTTACATCCAAAATTACATTCGCACCAAATACTTTCCTTTTTACTTTATGACATGAAATCTTTCCACAGATTATTCGTAATGAACGTATTTCGAATATACTTAACTTATTTTGTACTTATTTTATATCATTTGCAACTAATTTTCATACATAAGTGTTAGTTCTAATATATCGATATTCAAAGCTACCTTCACTTTCTTTGTCATACTTTTATGCTTATTTACTTTCATAAAAGCACTATTTAAATCGTCCAAAAAATAAGCTTTCTAAATAAGCAAATTAACAGTAACAACATTTGCAATTTTTTTTCATTCATTTATTTAATTTTATAAATCGTCTTCAAACACTTATCAGCATTTATATGTATATATTTCTCCATACTTATTTAAGATATATGTGCCCATAAATATTTATATTATCCATTTCTGATAAAACAACATCTTTTCAATACATCAAACATGATGCTAGAATATTCATTCGTATACCACGTCCATTGTCATCCAATATCTTTATATAACTTTCTATATATAAACTGAATACTAGTTAAGACCTTACATTCCTATGTTTTACACTTTAAACCCTTTCATTAACTCTTAAATAAATTTTACCAACATAAAATAAAATGAAAAATACACATGGTATATTAACATACTATGATTTAATTTATTTGGATTTCTTTTTCATTTCATTATTAAATTCAACAGGAAGATTGAAATTGTATAATTTGAGTACTCTGTCCAAATGTATTATTGTGGTCAAGCTTTTTCAGAAATTATCTCATACAATACAGTGGTAATAATCTCATTTATGCAGCTTAACCTTCCTTGCAAACTAAATAAATCTGACCGTCTTCACATAAGATGTCCTAGAAAAGTAATTCTAAGATCAATTTCATACATCTCTATTATCTTCATCTTCCTGATGCCTAGAAAATAAAGCCTTATTAGCAAGCTTTAATCATTACAAATATAACACTTTTCAGCTAAGCTTGATAATGAGCCACGGATGTAATTAAAAAAAAGCTGATATAATAAAAAAATTTCATACCGAAAATTTTTTTTTTAATATTACACTATTTAATATACCCATCTGAAGTGCCGCCATCTATTTTTTAAGCACATAATTAAAAAAATGTAATTTTTTCTACACAGTGGGCAACCTCGATCATGGGTCTGAATGAGTTCTTCCCCAACACTCAAATCATGTCTTGGGCCGGAGTAGCACTATGCTACCTTAACAATCCCTTCAACAATCTTCTTTGCCAGAATGTACTCTTCGTGATGGGAGGAATGAATCCTGCTCAAGTTAATACTGTAAGCTTTAACATTTTTCTTGACACAAAGTAAAATATGTTTATTAATCACATGTTCAAAGCTCTAAAAAAAATTAATCTTGTTTATAATATATATCAATAATTTGTTAATTTACTTAGAATATTACAAAGTAGATCATCAGTACTCAATGAAGCTAATTTAAGATTATTAAATATGAGTTTCAAACTTTGTAACAATCTACTAAAACACTAATTTCATATTCACATACAAATTTTAAAAATAACTTTAGTGTAAAAATTGACAGAACCTATTTCTACTTATATATGCATTTAAAATTATTTTGCATTGACAAATACTTGTATTCTTTTTAATTAACCAGTCATATTTGTTCTTTAATTATTAACCAAGGCTCCTAACTGAGTTTTTTTTCCTTGCTGTAGAGAGTTTAATGAGTGTATCTTACAAATATGTAATGAAAATTATATAGCTACCTTCATAATATTTCTTTACAGACCATGGTACCAGTGAAAATGGGCCACACTCCTGCTGGCGCAAGTAACAAGCAATTTTCTCATTATGGCCAGTTAATAAACAGCGGCGGTTTCCACCAATGGGACCACGGTCCGATGATAAATCTCATGCTATATGGACAGTTGACTCCACCTACCTATCCTTTGCAACGCGTCACCGCACCTGTCGCCCTCCACTATGCTCTGGTGGACAGTTTAGCTGATGTGAGGGATGTGCACCGCGTCTTCCGAGAGATCTCAAATCCAATTGGCTTATTCCTGGTGCCTGATAATGATTTTACGCATTTAGATTTCATGTGGGCAATTCATGCTAGAAGTTTATTGTACGATCGTGTAATTAATATTATGCGCCAGTACGATTAAATTTATTAGTGAGAGAGAGATTGATACGTTTTTATTTCCAAACTAACAGAACATAACATAACTTGTAAATATTAAAATAACATAAATTGCAACCATTTAAAACTGAGTCTTATTTGCTTTCAAAAGAAAAATTGTTAATGATGTAGATAATAGTTCCACATAAAATATTAATATATGTTAAAACAATAAAAATATTTAACTTTGCAACACTTTACTTAGACAGTTTATGAAATGTTATTTGACAGCATGTATGTGCAAAACTTATAAAACTGATATTAATACGGGATAAAATTATGTAAATATACGCAGGAATTAAATGATATATAAGAACGGGAAGCGTAATGGAAGTTAAAAATTACGAATACCTATTTATTCGTATATAATTCATATTGCTTGTACACATACTTTTAGATTCATAATTGGCTATTTGTCGCAAAAAAAACAATAAATGATATACGTAAATAATAATTGTAATTAAAGACTTTCAGTTAGCAAAACTACAAACAAAATATCTCCCATTTAATTGGCAAACAAACAAAATTAATTTTCCATTTAATTGGCAAACAAACAAAAATAATTAAAGACTTTCAATTAGCAAAACTGCAAACAAAATATCTCCCATTTAATTGGCAAACAAACAAAATTAATTTAATTGGCAAACAAACAAAATTAAATATAAAAATGGGAAAAGTTATTTATATTACAATCCGTTTTATAAAATCAAAGATTGGCATTTGGCGACTTAAACTGGAAGACTTTCTTATCGCATAAATTTTCCACATGAAAAATGACTGCCACATATTTTGACTTATGTCATTAAAGTATTTCATTAGTATTCGAAAAATATGACTCCATTTTATAAACAATTCAAATGAAATCTTCACTTTGCAATGAAATCGAATTTTTACTGTGGTGCTGGCTCAGAATCACAGACTTCAATAATATTTTATTACCGCATTTTAATTTACCGCATTTTAATTTTATTACCGCATTTTAATTTTACCGCATTCAAGTGTAAACTCTTCATCATGCGATTTCAATATCGGTTAGCATATTTACTACCAACCTCCAAATAGATAGCAAAACTCAGGTTAATAAACAATATAAAATACATATGAAGTATGTGAAATTTGTGGCAATAAAGTTGTCTGATACTTTTGTGAGTGAAACATATTGGTACAAAACAGTATACGTTCAGAAAAATAATGAGTTGCACACTGAAAGAGAGGGTGAAAAATTATGTAACTCCTAAATTATGTAAGTCAGAGTTACATAAGTTAGGATATTATTATGTAGAAAGTAATAATTTTGAAACCAGCAAAAAAGATTTTTTTTAAAACTGAGTAAGCATAAAGATATCTGAATTATTCCTGCATATCTTCAACAATATAACTTAACTATAATATTTGTAGTAATCTAAATTGTTATTGTATAAAAAGGTTTTACATCATATGTAAAATTCATAAAAAGTTATTTTTAGAATCACTTAGAATTTGGAATTTTTTAAAATGTTAAAATTAAGTGAAAGAGATCACCATGACAAAAGTTGTTTACCGCGAAATAATTTTACTCTTTAAAATTAACATTACTCATACGATAAAACAATTAAGTTTAAATGGTTTTATACATCAGTTAAATCATGGTTTACTTAAAATCTTATAATACCATAGAATATTTTAAAAATTGTTGAATGTAAATTATGATCAAAAAATTTGGATTTTGTTACAAAACAAACCTAACAACCTATAAAAAAGGTTAATCCTACTTTACTTTCAAATCTCATGTTATTTATTTAAAAAAATGGTATATTATTGTGCCAAATTTAACAATGTAAAATTTTATTTGAAAATAATGTACAAGTTAAATATTTGTTTTTCGTTGAATAAAAAAAAATGTTGACGTTAAGTGGAGAAATACCAAAAAAGTTGGGAAAAATATTATCCTGCGAAAAATTAGCACAGTATTGTTTGACTGTATTGAAGAGATATTTACCAGAATAATTGCATTTTGGTTCTTAAACTTTATAAGGAATTGATGAAACTAAACATTCAGAGTCAAACTTGTATTTTGTATGTCACAGTTCAAACATTTCCACCCCAATACAACAATCAATATAATGATGTCATCACAACAGAGTTCAACTGTCCTTTTTCATATTTATACATTAATAAATACAATTAGACATCACTTATATATATGCATAGCTGTAATTTATTTAATCACCAATTATGAGTTTAATTAGTTTCGGTGTTTCATTAGTATTACTTTTTTAAATTAGAAATTAATTTGTTCATAACCTAATTAGTAATCTATAATAATAATCTATTTTTTAAACGTGAAGTCAACTGATAAGTGAACATGGTTTTGTATTGACATGATATATTAACTTAATTATCTTAAACAATTTTTACACTAGAAGATAAATTTTGTTTATCATATGTTTGCACTAGGAGGTAATTTATCAAGTTTAGTGCAAAATAGATTGGCTATCAAGCAAATGAGTCATGCACAGCTATAAGTCACGTTGCCTAATTGACGTTGCATTCCACCAAAAGCAAATATTTATTACTTCGAAGACATATGATAATATTATTTCTATTTTTATATAAGTATGCGTTAAAATAAATAATTTACCCTACTTCCCTATCCTGTATTGAAATTATTTATATGAGAAAACTCCATAATATACTTAGTTTCTATAATACACATATATGTCAATTAACACATAAGAAATAAATGAACACATTGTTTGAGGATAATAAAAACACACAAGCAGAAAAACAAAACAAAGTAATAATACTATAAAATAATTGTAGATAAAGCTAAAAAATCAATATAAAATATTTGCATAAGGGAATTTGCCTTTTGCAATTTATGCTATGAACATTTTCAGGAAAATTAATTTTCAACCCACACTCTGTAGGGACCATCGAAGGAACATAATTGTTATAAAAGCCAGGTCCATCATGAGTCATACAGCCTTTGGCTCTGCCAATGGCTCGATCAAGAGTCATACGGCCTTTAACTCTGCCAATGATTCTGCCAACTTATAATACACTACACCGTATTTAGTTGGTATACATAATTTTGATTGATTAAAATAATTTTAAAAATTACTTTTCCTTAACCAAGGGTCTATTTATTTACCGTAACATGGTCCTGATGGCATTTTACCTGGACCCCATAACATTTTTATTTCCTCATAAACATTTAAAAATTGTGCACAAACAGAATATATTAATATTCAAACATTATACATAGTTAGTGTAATCTTTGTATTTGAGGTTTTAAGCAATAAAACATATATTTATTAACCATACATATATATATATATATATATATATATATATGTATATATATATATATATATATTTATATATATATGTATATATATAAATATATATATATATATATATATATATATATATATATATATGTATATATATATGTATATATATATATATATGTATATATATATATATATATATATATATATATTCTGACAAATTGTTCTATAATTTAAATTTTAATTTCACCCCTTTCAACTTAAAATTTTTTTGGTGTTTGTGCAACGGAGATCAAGCATGTAATTACATAGTTTATCAGCATTCTATGGAATAGAAACACTAAAATAGTCAAAATAAATTTGGTTTCTTATGAAGACTTTCATCTACGAGGCATTCCATGTCAAAAGGAACCCCTATTTTTTTTCATCTAGGTTTTGATAATTGTTTTTTCATTTGGTTTTACCAACTATAAGGTGAACATGGGTTGAGTAATTTATTTCTTGAGCATTTTATGCTGCCTTGTCATAGACATTTGACTTTATAGATTAATTTCATAAAACAGGCTTGTTTATAGAGTTCAATATGCTATAAATATCATAATAGTAGTAAACTTGATATCTGCTAAATAATATCAAATATCAAGAGTGACTCATGGAATTTGGAGCAATACTTTGACAATGAAGCATTATTTTTATGAAATACTCTGTACATACTGCAACTAAGCAATAAAGCAATATTTCTATGAAAAACTACAGATACTGCAACTAGGCAACAAAGCGACATTTTTATGAAACACTCTACTCATAATACAAACAAGACAACGAAGCAATATTTTTATGAATCACTCTGCACATACAACAACAAGACAACAAAGTAACATTTTTATGAAACACTTCACATACTACAACTAGGCAACGAAGCAATATTTTTATGAAACACTACACATAGTTGTATTACGTATAGTGTTTTATAAAAATGTTACTTTGCCTGAACGAAGCAATATTTTTATGAAAAACTGCACATACTACAACAAGGCAACAAAGTAACATTTTTATGAAACACTACACATACTGCAACTAGCCAATGAAGCAATATTTTTATGAAACAATTTACACATAGTGCAATTAAGCAACAAAGCAACATTTTTATGAAACACCACACATACCACAACTAGACAACGAAGCAATATTTTTTATGAAATACTCTGTACATACTACAACTAGACAATGATGCAATATTTTTATGAAATACCCTACACATAGGTACTACAACTAGGTAACAAAGTAATATTTTAATGAAAAAGCCTACATATCTACTATTAGGCAACAATGCAATATTTTTATGTAATACTCTATACATGCTCACTGTGTTGTTGGTAGAACTATTTCAGAAAAGTTGCTGGAAAGTTAAAAAATACAGTTCCAGTTTGACGTGAAATCCCCTCAATGTTATTAAAAAAATAATATTTTATAATGGTTATTATTTGCTTACTTACAATTTGACATATTCTTAATTTGGTTTCTATAAAAACAACTTTATGAAAACTTAAATTCACTTATTTTTTTCACAATGATATGTCAACAGTTAGAAATAGTGTCATGGTAAATCATAAGACCTAATCATCAATGCCTAATTATTAGACTACTGCACATTAATAAAATATAAATGTAGTGTTTTTTACATACATTTGTACTTTTAAATGACATATATTTTTTATAAAAGTATATATGTATTATATATAATAATTATATATGTTTTGAAAACTTGGATTTTATATATAATTTTTTAAAGAGTTTTCTTAAAACTAGCTGTTCCCATTATAAAGAGATTTGTTTATGATGACTTCTATAATTAACCAACTGTTAAGAGTCATCCTTTTTACTATTTGTGACCGCATTGTTCTTGATTCATTTTACTTATTGACCACACAGTTATACAACACGTAAATTTATTGGACTGCCCTCCTGTTGTGTCTCAATAATATAAAATATTGAATTTTCAGAAAATTATAATATTTCCAACTTGTTGAAAGCATATTATGAAATATTTTTAAATCTTCTATAATGTTACAATTAAAAACAGACTAAAAAACCTACATAACATTCAAGAAGTCGAACATGAAAATGTGTAATACTTAATACAACTAATCTAAAACAAAGGACAATCTCTTACTTTTTTAAAGCAAATCTTTATCAAAACAATTTTAGCACTCATAGCTAATTAAAACTATTCTGATCAAGATATCTACTCTTATCGTAAAATTTCTATTGATACAATCAATATTTTATAATCTATTAAACGATTAAAATTTGTATTCATAATTTTCGCTACTTTAATTCATTGCATTGATAAATGGGTCCAATATACCCGCAACACAATTTCATTTCTTGTCTAAAAAAATTTTAAAAAATCTAATGCAAATATAAGCATTTTAATCATTTATACTCTTTCCAATAACATTTTCTTTTATCCTTACATTGAAGTTTGTAATAACATATCAGTTTAAATAAGCTCATATATCGTTACAAATTACTTTATACAATTAATAAAAAAATTAGTAAAAATCATAGTGAAACCATGTTATATTTCCGAGACAAAAGTTTAAAAAACTTATTTCGTTGCTCAGTTTTTTACACTTCAATTCAATTTTATTTACCTATGTAAATCAGGGTAAAATTTATATAAGTTTTTTCCATATACAGATACTTTGAAGTTTAGCATATAACAAATTATAACCAATAATTATTACATTAATGAATCAATCACCAAAAAACTTTTTTTGAGTTAAGAGACACGATGAGGTATCACTTAATTACATTTGACTAAAAAATTCTAGCCCAACACTGGTAATGATATGAAATAAATATTACTTTTATCTATTTAAAAAAACTTTAATCAAAAATACAAAAAAATTATAGTATTAAACGTTAACACATCTATTTGTAATAAAAATTGACCAAGCTTGAAACTTCTTTTTTTTATAATTGATTTACCAGTTCTGAAGAACCAGCAATAAGCTATTTATACTTATTTACATTATGAATAATTAGCCACTATTTCAGGCTACTACGCAAAAGTGTTTGCTTTTTTTGTATAGGCTACGAATCCCTGGATAAAGGTTGTAGGAATCATATATGGTGTCAACAACTATGCTTTAAATTTTCCAGGACATGTCTATTACTTAAATAGCCATAATTTCTGTTTCCCAGCAAGCTTTTCCTCAGTGCATATTATATTTAAATTTCTCATGTTTTTACTTGCACAATGTATTTGTATCACTGGCGCCATCTCATGTTTTTATAGAGTATATGTAAATTCTGGGGCTCTTTTTACTCTATAAGGTATTTTTAATCAACTATCGAAAAAAATTCATGGCTACATTTATTTATTCATATATAATATTCATGTATAATTCCTCATATAACTCATGCATAGAAATCAACATTAATTTTAAATATAACCATGTATAAAAATCGTTTTTAGCTAGAATTTTTTAGAATAAGAAACTTTAAAATTGTGATTAGTTTATTACAGGTGATTTTTAATACATAAATTGTTGCATTCCATAGACCCCGTAAACAATCCAATAGTTTGAAAGTGACTATTAGGAATTTTGAAAATAATTTATTGACGTGATTTAGCAATCTTATTTGTGACGTGTTTGAGTATATATAGTGAGGTATTCTAAATCTGTAAAGAGATTACGGAACAACGATGAAAGCGGTAATCGTTCTTTCGTTGTGTTTGGTGGGATGGGTCACTGCTGGGCATTCACCCCATGGCGAGAAAGTAAGGAGTGACCCAGCTACGAGCTGGTATCCAATCGATATCCTGGAAGATGCATCACTTGATGTGGTATGTAAACTATTTAAAAATTCAACTTACAATTCATTTTTCATAGGATATTATTTACTTTTCCTTGAAATCATAACAGTTTTTAGTTTTCTCTCATTAGTGCTAATTGTGATTTTGTAAGATTCATCCTTGTTACAAATTTGATATTTTTACCTTAAATAGTTCCAAAAATATTAATTTTTGACAAATGACAAATGTATTCTCATTATGACCATTTATTTCATTTTAAATAACAGACAAATGTTTTTTTTCAATGGGATCAGCATAGAATTTCGAAAACAGAAAATAGAATTAGGTAAAATTTTGAATTTGGTTTCATTCATTTTATTTTAGATAAATTTGACAAAAAAAAAGTTAAGAAATTTTTATAAAAATAAAAATGTAGCATTTTCTGTTTTTTAAATAATTAATGTTCAGAAAAATTTTGTTGCTTTGATTTTTTTATAAAATTTACTGTAAGCAACTTTTATAACTATCCAAACAAAATTTAGTATAAGCTATTTATTAATAACATTCAAAATTATCAAGGCCCTAGATATGTGACACAACCTATGAATGGAAGGATTCAATATATTTAACTTTTTTAATTTTTACGATGGCTATATATTTATAACGTTTCTTGGGACACGGACAAAGAAGAGTTCCATAATTGTAAACATATTTTATAATGCGTTATAAAATTAAATGGAAAACATTTCATTTAAAAGTTCTAATCAAATTTAGACTTTTTTCAAAA
Organism: Druceiella hillmani; assembly: GCA_039881145.1. NCBI lineage: Eukaryota > Metazoa > Arthropoda > Insecta > Lepidoptera > Hepialidae > Druceiella > Druceiella hillmani. Next base: position 2,784,356 of record JAYKKI010000081.1, read on the forward strand.
ATTCCTGACAATTAATATTTAAAAAATTGAGCCTAAAAATGATAAAAAGAACCTCAATATATATAATATTATGAATACATACTCAATGGTAACCAAGTCAATGCAATGTGGGAAAAGGTACATTAAAAAAATTATTTTAAGATTTTACTACATGTTTTATCTCCCTGGGAAGCATCTGCTTGCAAAATTTCATTTGCATAAATCAGTAACTAGAATCTACAAAGGTTTATACCAGACAGGGATGGACAGACATACGGACATAATAAAACTATAAGGGTTCCATTTTTACCATTGGACTACAGAACCCTAAAAATAAAATACATAAAACCATACCATCCATACATGAAACTGTTCCATACCAAAAAATCTTTATGGAGAGCCGAGAGTCCATCTCAATTAGTCTCTCATATAACCTTCAAACAATAGATCTGTTTGGCTTATATATTTAAGAATATGTAGAAATCTTGGTTATCACTATGATAATTATTGTTATTAAACTTAAACAATTTTAATTTGCTGTTTTTATTTGAGACATATGAAAGTTAATCCCTTATACATTCTTAATCGAATAAAATACCCAATTTTTTGAAAATTATTAAAATTCCTACATTTTCATCTCTTACTATTATATTTTGATCATTTATCGAAATTAACAATGAACATATTTTATTAGAACATAAATAGTATTAGGATGAAAATAATGAAAAGTTAAATACAAAGAATAGTTTATCACAACAGCAATGCTATTTACGTGGAGGATATTTAACCTGAATCACTGAGATTAACCCATGATTATTATTACAAATTAATTTAATCCATAATTAAAATTATGCACGGTCACATAACTTAATAATTCAGTATGTTTATAAATCAACCAGCCGTTATCTGAACTCTACACAATAAAGGTTTAATTTAATTAAGCAGATATAATAAAGACAATATTCTCTGCTAAGCATTTAAAATAGAGATTAGTATTTAGAAATAATTTTATTTAATAACAAACTTGATTCAAATGAAAAATATTTTTTTTCTCATAGATTTACTGTAACTTAAAAAAATTAGAGATAAATACATTCAAACAGCCACACGTTTTGTTACTACTTTTAATAAGTATCTTGTTCAATTTGATGTTTTTGTGTTATATATTTGAGTAAACATTAATAAAAGTTAATGGGATCTTGGCACAACATGGCTAAAATGCTAATGCCCATCACTATCAGAATTAAATAAAAAGCCAAAGGTGAAATTAATAATTTGATGCTTTCAAAGTTTACCAGTTTCAGAAACATGGAAAGAATAATAATGCTCATGTTACAAAAACAAGCCATGCTCAATCAGTTAGTAAATTGGAAACCAGAAATAAAATGTTCTTACTTTACTATTTCAATTAGAACCTCTTTTTTCTAGTATACACTGTATTGATTTTCATTTTATCTCTAAAACTGTAACTGTTATAACACCTATTCACTCTTTATGACTATTTATAATATATATAATTATATAAAAAATATTTATATTTAAATAATTAACCAATTACAAAATTTTATATTATAAAAAATTATTTATAATATATATAATACAATATTATAATATATATAATTATAGATAGATATATTGTAATATATAAATATATATACGCACATAAATATGTAAAGATGTATAATATGTAAATATATATATGCATATCAATTCTAGAATAAAAGCTACTCACTGATTTAAGACAAACATATGTACAGATGGTATGTATATGCTATTGTGCAGCATATAAAATTTATTAAGACAACAGAAATATTAATAGCTCATGTGAAAAATTTAACAAACTCTAAAATTATATATGTGTGACCATTCTTTCATTTATTTATACCAATATTACTATTTAATATTACCAAGATTTATATATGTAAAGATTATCTATTATTACCATTTTGTCTTGCGTGAATGCTATCGTGTCTCATCCGTGTTTTTTAAAAGATCAAAATATTTTCACAAAAAATTTAAAACGTAATTTTTTTAATCCTGTCCACATATTTTCATAACATTTTAATATTATATGTAAATGAATGTAAGATTTTTCATTATTATTTGATATCTCCAATATTTGTTACATACTTTTCATGTGACACCAAGTGATTCCACCAGTTTTACAGTGTTATGGTATAGTGTTTATTTTGTTTAATTGTCTCTGGTCTGGCACTGAAAAATGCTATCATCAATACTCTCGTTATAATTTTTATTTATTTAACCAAATTATTTAAAAAAAGCATAGAGCCAAAATTTAAAAAGCTGCTAGTAGTTTTTTTTTTAATGAGACTATTTTCTAATTCAAGAGCTTTTTGAATTTGTATAATAATTATTTTTGGAGATATGAGAATGGGATAAAGTTTTTTTTGCAATTTTCATAGTTGTCGTTAAAAAAAGCTTATCAGAACAAATAAAACTTACAATATGAAGGTTCTTTATATATTTTGGCACTTATAAATATTTAAGGATAATTGGTTTTTTTCATTAAACTATTTACAAATATATATTTTTCACAAAATAAATATACTGTCTACATAAATTTCACAGGTACATGCAGTTATGGTCGATATTTCAAAAATTATGACATCCAGAATCAACACTGTGCTATTTCTAGAACTTCTCTATGAGCTTCTAAAAATCCTTTTTTTCATAATTTTCATTAGATTCAGTAGTCTCACAAATAGGGGGGCCATATTTTTTAGTATATCTCTGAAAATATAATACCTGAAGCTATGAAAGACATATTTTTGCATGTCAACCGCTGAGAAATGTGCAGGTCGATATTTTTTATTACCAAGTCTCTACATGAAGTTGTTTTTGAGAAAAATTATTCCTTTTGAGTTATGGAACTTCAGACTTTATTAATTTATACATAATTGCACTCTACAAAATATTAACTTTCGTTCAATACTCTACTTGGTATAAAAAATATTTTCTTTTTCTCTTTGTTACACAATTATACCTGAAAACTGATTTTAAAAAGAAAAATTAAAAAAAATTTAAAGAAAAATTTTAATATCTTATGCAGCTCTAGAATAAACATTTAAACAAACAATTCCTGGGGCAAGCCATAAATGTTTAATTTTTACTGAAATTATACATCAAAATTGAGAGAACCAATATGCTATTAAATAACTAGTATTGATTTTAACTCATAGTTTATTTTTTGTAGCACTCCTTAATAAGGAAGTATGGCTTCCCAGCTGAAACCCATAGGGTTACAACATCTGATGGCTATATTTTGGAAATGCACCGCATTCCACATGGACGCAATCGAAACAGTGACCCTTCAGTGGACAGACCGATCGCTTTTATCATGCATGGCCTGCTATCATCCTCGGCTGATTGGGTGAACATGGGGCCAACCAAAGGTTTAGGTAATTATTGTCATCCAGCATTATTTTACTAAAAAGAGAACAAATACAAATTTCTGTATGAAAGTGACAAGCGTATAAAAGTGTGTATTTAATAAGAAACATTCAATAAAATCTATTCGACTGATTCAATGAAGTTGAATAGGATGTTTCAAGTCTTACAACAATTAGATATATGTATAAATATATAAATATAAACATATACATATATATATATATATATATATATATATATATATATAAATATATATATATATTTATATATATATATATATACATATATATATATATATATATATATATATATACAGAAGTTGAAACAATGTAAGAAAATATATCTTACAATTCACAGGGCAACTTGCTTCACAACTGTCACTACAATTCATTAACCTTACAACCTACTCTTACATTAATATTTGTAAGCTAAATCTTCCTTCCATAATAAACGAGCTAACTTCATTGTAAACTACAACAAAATTTAAAATATGTAAGTTACGTTACAGATGATGAGGCTACACCTCATCATCTGTATGTAATAATATTTAGTATACTATAAAGCACAACATCTTAAATGGTTCTGGAAATAAATAACGACCATTTGTTAGAACCATTACACCCATTTACAGTGGTCTAAAAATTTTTTTAAGTAGAAAACAAGATGAACAGTCGTTTAAAAAAATTTAATTACAAAATCAGTAGTTTAGAAGTTATGATTGTTTTTAGTATTTTGGAAAATCATTAAACCCAGTTTCACTAAATCACATAAAATTTGATCTAGTAGAAAGCAGGCAATAAGCGATATTTGTGATATTTCTTAATTTCTGCTTTGAAAACTTTGTTGATTTTTTTCTGTTTTTAAAAAAAACAGGCATATGAAAAAAATCACCGTCACAAAATCTGTACAACTAGAGATTTGCATATTATCTTAAAAACTACTTTAGGATTAGTGATGGTGTACACAAAAAATTGTGCTGATGTATCTATTCCAACATCTTCAAAATTAACATATCACTAAGTCACTAAATATGAAATTTCAACCATAATCACAATTTTAGCATAACTGTGTTTCTTTTAAAAAAGCTCACATTTACCTAAATTATTTGCAAATTAATGTTTATTAGCCTTAACATACACAAAATGTGTCTAGGTAAAATGACTCTGCTAGGCAGAGTGGTTTTATGTTGTGCACGTATCTGAAAGAGAGCAAAACACCCTATTTTGAAGAAACAATATTTTTTTAGCAAAACAATCTAAATTTTTTAAATTTTTATACTTGATGCTAAGGTATCATTTCTAACTGATTACTGCTTTACTGTCATTGTTTTTTTTCTATTATATCATACCTCATTTTATTCCAACTTCACAACAACTTATCACATATCTTTACTATCATACAGTCGCATTAGTTTCATAAGCAATTACCGATTAGCTACTCAATTAATTACATATATTAAGTATTTATTCATCGTAATACTTACAAAACAAATCTTGCATAACAAGTGTCATAGATCGTGGGATCAGATAGGAGAAAAATAGAAGTGATAATAGTCGTAGGTATCTGCGTATGAAGATAAAAAAGAGAAACATATTCCAAATAAGAGACTGAGTGGCAACGAAATAAAAATATGCTTCAATAACACCATTAATATCGTTCTCATAACTTCGATATTAATAGGTAACTCGCAAATTGCATAAAAGACAAAAAACTAGGCCGTATCAATCAATAGATATCCGTCTGTCAAATATTATAACAATTAAAAGTTAATGAAAACTTGTTTGTTTATAAATGATGCAAATGGGAAATTTGAAAAAAGTCAAAAAACATTAGAAATCAGATTACAGTGCGGACAGGTATTGAAATAATTTTTTTTAACAATATTGCTCTCGAACAAAAGTTAACAAGCTGTAGATTCTAAAATTTAGGAATAATGAAGAGTTAGATATTTTAATAATGCAAAGATACATTCTAATAAAAACAGTCCAAAATCTGATTTCCTATAAATGTGTTTTCGAAAAATATGAGGGAAAAATTATTTCAAGATTTATATGGATCAAGGTTTCTTGTTTTTAAATTTTCCTAATTATTTCTAAGCATTGTCTTTAGGTATCTAAAACTAGTTTATGTTCTAATTTCTATAAATTTTGAAAAAACAGATTGGTTCATACTACACCAAATTTAAAAATGTTATTCTGGTTGGATTCTATTAATCTGACCAACAAAGAATTCTTTGAAAAATTTTCCATTTGATGGCAAAATACAGTTATCGGATTAACTTGATACATGCCTGCACACTTTTTTAACAATTAGGATTGCTTGAGCAGTTGATGTTAATATCTAATTATCGATTAGTCCTTGTGCAAAAGATTATGCCAATGAAAACAAAAAAGATCTTAGTTCCAAAAAGTTTTGATTTTCTTTTTCATTTTAATTTGATGAAAACAGAGACGAAAACTCAATTGTGGTATAAAATAAAATTCAAAATTTGTTTAAATTACATGACTTACAGTCTCTTAATAAAGACAATTTTTGTGTCATACATTTATATCATTCTATCCATATATCTAACAATTTTATTCATATTTATTAACATATCAACATTATTCATATTTGTATGTTTATCAACCTAACCAGCCCAATCTTGTCGACATTAAAATATTATTGATATCATCTGTTACCACAAAATTCCCAAATTGTTTTCTTGGAAATAGCTCTAACAATTTCCATTGCAATTCATAATAGGTCTTTTAGTATCCATTATTCATTAAATATAAATTAAATAATGTTTTTCTTTAAATTAATCTATGTTTCTTCAAATAGAATTCGCTATATAATAAGTAGCGTAACATTTATATACATGTTTGCGGATCTTCATATTTTTTTCGGTTCAGATAAAATTTTAGATAAACAATATCTAATCTGTTCAATTAAATCTATAATTATGGATAAATATTGTTATCTTTTGATTATACATGTTATGCTCAGCATAATTGGATAAATATAAATTTGCTGTAATGATTCATCTGTTAATAGCTAGGTGTTTAATTATAATTTTTGTAGGACGATGCGTGGAAATTTGAAATAATAATAGAATTTCAAATATATATATATATATATATATGTATATATATATATATATATATATATATATATATATATAATATGTATGTATTTTATCAAATATCAATGCGTTAGTCTCTCATCCTCTTTACAAACACAAAATTAATTCAAATTTATTTTAAACACTTTTTAATATTTATTTTATTTATTAAATATATTCTTATGAAAAAGAATCACAACTATGTACTTCTTTATTTTATCCATTGGTGCTATACAAAATAGTACAAATTAACTCTATAACATATATACATTGTGGAACATTTTGTAAATGTTAATGTCGTCTACAGCTTTCCCTAGCTTATTTTGATATGCTATAGTCTAATTATTATGACTGAAAAATATATATGGTATGTTCCGACTTATTTCATTTAAATCATTATTGCCCATTGACGACATTAGCATAAAAATTTATTATAAACACTATATAAAAAAGGATATATATAAAATATATAAAAAAGGAAACAAAATATTCCTGTTTATAATATTAGTTTAATAACAGATTTTTAATTGACAAAATGAACATAGCTCCTGGGTTCACTAAAATTATTGCTTATTTTCCGATTATCGAATGATTAATAATTACATTATTATATTTTGGAATACTAAATAATCAGTGGGTCAGCTATTTAAATAAGTTTGTCGATAATGAAATTGTTAATAAAAAAAGATGACAATCTAACCAAATCTAATTTAATCTAACTTTCTATTAAGATGCATGGTTTATAAGATTATGCCCTATAATAATGTCACCAGTTCTTTATAATAATTGTATAATAAATGAAAATACCGAGATTGAAATATATTTTTCTCAAATAAGTAAAGAAGCAAGTTAAACAATTACAATGAAAAATATTTATATAAATGTATACCTTGTAAGAATGCCATAATCATATATACTTACTGAGTAGAGATGGTTTAAAAAAGCTACAATTTGGAATTGTAAATACAACAAAAATGTGGGACAAAGCAAACATTGGGGCTGTGTGTTTTTGAACCAATAGAGATGATAGTAAATTGATACTAAATAAAATATTTTAAAAAAACCTATGAGGTTTTTTAATACCAACATTTTTGAAATATTCTGTGCGACGAAAGCAAACAGGTATAAGAAGAACAAATTTTATTCTTTATAATATTATAATAAACATTTAAACATAAGTAAATGAATATGTGTTAATTATCTTATACAATTTAATTATGAGATTTTTATGTCTAGTTCTTGACATTACTAATCAATCAAACATAAGACACAATGAGAGGATAATAATGTCAATGAAAAATAAAGTTTGTGATCACTGTTTTTTTAACAATATATAAAAGTTAAGAAATACTGCCCAATATGAAAAATATGTAGAAAAGCAGAAGAAGTTATATTATTTTTTTAATCTACTGTTTTATCAATTCAGACGGCAAAACCACCAAGTGTGCTAATAAAAGTGTTTTCTATTACATATTTTACATATTAACACTATAAATTAGAATTACCATATATAATTTCTATATAATTTCCTTCAAATTTCTGTCTACTTTATTCAGCTTACATGCTAGCGGAAGAAGGCTATGATGTCTGGATGGGAAATGCTCGCGGTAATTTTTATTCCCGCAACCACATTAGACTAAATCCCGACAGCTTCTTCAACCGAGATTTCTGGAGCTTCAGCTGGCACGAAATCGGTTCAATTGATGTTCCAACCATGATCGATTATGTCCTGGGTCACACTCGCAAAGAAAATCTCCACTTTGTAGCACACTCTCAGGGAACAACCGCTTTCTTCGTAATGGCTTCCACTCGTCCTGAATACAACAGCAAGATTAAAGCTATGCAGGCACTGGCTCCTATTGCCTACATGGACAATGTACCGAGTCTATTTCTGCGAATTATTGCTCCTTTTGCTACTCCCCTACAAGTAAGTGCTAATAAATTGACACATATCTGGTTTAAGTTCATGATATAAAACAACTTATTTCATCAAAGATTATCCATAAATAAACTTTCAATTAAAACTAATGAAACAATAATTCAAATCAGAGTTAATTAAAAATTTACTTATATTTAATATAAAGCAACTAATAAAAATGTTTGGATATCAGGTTTATCATATATCCAAAAGAATCAATACTCACATTTGTGTCTTCAAAATTGTTTGCCTAGTAGTATAAAAGTCCATTATTTTCACACTCTTATTGTCATCGTTGTAGAAATGTATTTTCTCTAAGTCTCAAAGAAATTACAATCATTTTTCTAAGACTAGAATAGACATATATAGTTAAGTCAAGCAACTTTAAACAATTGGCTTCTCGTGCACTCGAGCAACATTCTAAAGTCACATGTAGTCTCCTTCATTCCCAGAAAAACCATCAAATTTTACAAAGTTATTCTCTCTCTCCAAATTGAGAAACTCTAGAATCAACTTTATCTTTGAAATATGGTTCATTATTTGTCATTATTAGTCATAGTCTCTTTATTATGATTCTTCTATGAAAAATTTCTAACTTTTTTCTAATAGTATTGTCAGTAATTTTCTCTAAAATCTTTTATTGTCTTCTATAAAACAATTTATTAAATTATCTGACCGAAAATTTATTTCTAACATAAATAGCCCGAAGAGGGGAAGAAGAGTTTTCTTTTACAGCAATAGTTAAATGTAATTAATTTTATACAATAGATTGCAACTTCGATTTTGGGTCTGAATGAATTCCTTCCTAACAACCAATTGATGACCTGGGCTGGAAGGGTACTTTGCTACGAGGACAGCCGATTTAGTGATCTCCTTTGTGACAATATCCTCTTCCTGATTGGAGGAATGAATCCAGATCAAATTAATGCGGTGAGCTGTTTGCTATTTTTCAATACTTAATAGGAAAAGAGACAGTGCTTCTAACCTCTATTTTTTTTATATATTAACTTGTTAAAAGTGTATTATTTAAATTCAATGAATTTTTAGTATATACCCAATTTAGATAGAGGCTAAATTGATAAAACTTATAAAGTAACTTGAAGAAGTATAAAAAAATGTGACGTAACTATCAGTAAAACGAATATTGACTGAAAAGAAATACAGAAATATTGTCTGAAATCAGATAGTGGAGCGATATTTACCACCATTTATCTAAAGCACAATTAAAATCGATCATATTGTTATATGAGTATTGGTTACAACACTTCAATATCTCCCAATGTCAGCTAGATGTTTATCCTCTGTTTTGATTCTTTGATTTATACAAAATATAAATGACTTCCACTCACCGGGACCTTGAAAAATGCCATCCTCGCCGCCTAGTGATTAATCAATAAACACGTAATATAATTTTAATGTGCTGTCGTAATATAATTACGTAACATAGTATAATTTTTTATTTACGTAACCTAAATATTAATTGCATAAAGTAATAAACGTTTTATGCGTGTTTCCATTGTGTATATACTGTAATAAATCAAGAATGGTTTTTCTTTAAATTAAATAGATAAATAAAGCAATAATCATATTGATAGAAAACATTTATTAGAAAACAAAGTTAGACTAGCGTAATAAATACAAACAATTATTCAATCAACCTAAAAAACTATTTACTATTTCTTTCTTTTCTTTCGGGTCTTTTTAACAGCAGTTATTGTAGGTTGGTTTTGGACACCATTGATGTACCATTTTGTAACACTGTTAATGGCATACGTATGGCAATTGTCTATCTTTTTTGTTTGGTGAACTAAATATTACTATGGAATGTTGCCGTCAGAGGGATCATCAGATTTTGATCTGAAACGTCGAAGGCCAGCATGAAGTAATAAATCACTTGCCATTCAATGTATCTACAAAAAAACTTTGACTATCAGAACCACATAGGTCAAATCGTTGAATTCATTTAATTAAATATGTGGCACACATCTGCTCTCCCCCGCTGTGCTTGCAACGATGGCAGTTAGAATATTATCAAAACTGATAAGGACCTATACCCGCTCAAAACGAAGTTATCATGTACTATAATTTTGTAAAGTTTGCATGGGTTTAAATGTCTATCAAATAGTTTCAGAGATATATAATGATAATGAAATTTACAGACACAGAGTTTTTAGTTTCATTATAAGACCTCAGTTTTTCCACGTTTAATGTAAAAAAAAAACAGAAAAATCTTGTGGTTTATGCATAATATTTAATTAACCTTTCATAATTTACAGACGATGTTGCCGGTGAAACTTGGACACACCCCAGCTGGTGCATCCAATGCACAATTTGCTCACTACGGCCAACTCATCAACGACGGTGGATTTAGGCAATGGGACTATGGAAGTCTTCTTAATCTTATCCATTACGGATCATTCAATCCACCATCCTACCCTCTAAACCGCATCACTACTCCTGTTGCATTGCACTATTCATCAGCAGACAACTTCGCTGATCCAAGAGATGTTCAAAGACTTTACAGAGACCTTGGTAACCCATTAGGGATGTTCCTGGTGCCATTACCTGAGTTCATGCACGTCGATTTCATGTGGGCTATGCAAGCAAGGCCGTTAGTGTATGATCGCATGATCAATCTTATGAAGGCATTTGATTAGAAGAAATATCTGATTTTAGCTATAAATTTTTGAAAAAAACATGTGACAATTATGAAAGGTTTATAATGATGGTTTATAATGATTGCAAAAATTATGAAATTATACCCTGACTCATTATTCAACATTATTATTTCTTTTTTATTTTTCCTTATACACTAGCTTATATATCATTTATAATATAAAACTATAAGCATTCAAATTGTAGGTCACGCTTTATCTATAGCACGGTCAAACACATAAAGCAGTAAAGGAAGACTGGACAAAATGGTTTGCAAGATAAATAAGCACCACACGTGTGTCATTAGAAGTGGATAATGTGCTGTATCACATAATCACTAAATAAATACAATAACAAAGTCGAAAAGGTGAACCCATCATAGTTCACGAAACAAAATTCGATATAAATACCAGATCAAATAGTCCCGGGAACACACTTGTCACATACTCACAATGCAAATACAAACCGACGACCACATAGACTGCATTGTATTTGCGTAGCAATGTGATCACTAATCTATAATAGTTAATCACGGAAGGAATGCCGCACTTTAGTGTTGCCATAACTTTTTTCTCAGTGCAATTTGAAACAAGCTGCCCTAATAACTAACTACAATGAAATATCTTTCTAATCTTTATTGGTTTCTACACCAGTTTCCACATCTTTGCCATTTGTACATTACCAGGAATTTTTAATGTTATTTAATTTCAAGTTTATTTCAAATATATTGAGATCACATTCAGCTAACACCAATATAAAAGAGGAGGGTAGCCCAGTCCGCTCTTAGTCTTAAGCATACTTAGAATACAACTTTTGCAAATTACTTTTGTAACAAGACTACCCCCTGGAAGGTCCCAATTCGGATGTAGCCAAAAATGTAAATGTTCTATTAAATTTTTAACTATTTTTTGAAATTGGTATATAATTATGTATCTGTTTGTCTGGGTATATTTGTTATAACAAAGGCTGGTATTAATTTTTTGACTACGGAATGTTCAGAAATTAAATGTGCCCATTACTACTCAATGTATGGAACACATTACACGATTAGATTTTGATAATAAGAAATCACTTAAACTAGATTATTTTTTATTGTGAATATTAATTGAAAAAGTAAATTTCTTAAGTTTGCTTAAGAAAATAAAGAAACAACATATAAAAAAGTTTAGTTACATTTATAGTACGAACAATTAAAAGCCTGTGATGCCATTAGATGAAAAGTAAGCACATTACGATATAAAGTTATAAAAACAGATAAACAAAACTTATAATGTTTGGCCCGCACAATGTTTGACCCCTGAAGCGAAACATCAGTGCGACTTACATCAGTGCGACATTCAGTGAATAATACCAATACTCAGTGATACCATTGTACTGTGGGTGTTATGGCGTGGATTGCATCTTTTCGATACCTAAAGAGTTTGTAAGGCTGGCAAAAAGTCGGCTCTCGAACTGGTGTCCTTGGTCGCATGGGGCATCCGAATCTCAATAACCAGATTTTGTAAAGTGTTTTCAGTAAGGTAATATTATCCATAAATGTAACACAGAATCGATTGCCATGCGGAGTTGTAGGTAGTAGTATCCCAATCATATTGATTTACATGTGTTGGAATAGGTTAGTTGGTGAGTCAATACTTCTCTGGTTTTTACAGGTGAACGTATTGTATCGTTATTCACAATATAATTTGCATTTGGTGTTGGGTAAAATAACTTGTTTGGGTGATAAGGTGCTTTGTTGGGCTAGCAACTGTATTGCTTGGTCCATTATGTACTTCGGCTAATTTATTGAAGTAGAATGTTGATGGGCTTGATATTGCTTCCACCCAGCTGATAGATCAGCGATATTTTATTGACCGCTGATATCGCGTAGGTTGGTATTAAATTCGAAGATGAACAGCAACTGTCATTCACTTTGGTGTTTCGATAGGTGATGGTGGCTTGTTGAGGACACAGGTGAGCTGATTGTGGTTGGTGAAAATAATAAGTTCGAAACAATAACTTCCTAAATTGCTTAATTGTCCTATATATCGCCAACAGTTCACAATCCTACATACTGTATTTCTGTTAGACAAATTAAAAAAATTTAGAATACTAGCCGAATGATTGCCACTTATCGTCAACGTATCGCTGTAGTATGTATATTGGCTGACAGGTTGGATGCGTCAGTGAATAATGCAATGGGTGCATTGGCCGACGGATAAACGAGTAAGTTTCTAATGGTGGCCTTATACGCATCGAACACTTGATCTGCTGATGGGGTCCAGACGATTGATGTTTTGTCTCACTTCTTTGGGTTGTCAAGATACGCATTGAGTTGAGTATGTTTTCTCGGTAGTAATTGATTATACCAAGAAAACATTGAAATTCGTTGATGGTTTTTAATTTGGGGAAGTTGATAATGGTCTTAATCTTTCCTGACGTAGAGTAGTGATGATCAGAGGCGTTTGCTTGGAGTGCATAGTCCCTGTTGGATCATGTTCTCATACTCCTTTTTTACCAGATTGTAGTAGCAAGAGCGATCCAGGAATTGCAATGACGTGTTCAACGCAATATTTGGGTGTTATTGACATCAATGTGATATGAATGATGCCGGAGTAATTTGCAAGGATGGTGTGATATGATGTCTTGTTGCAAGTTAATGCTCCTAATTGTTGGCATAATGGTTGCGTCGATCGCGATGCTCATGCCACTATCAATTAAGCGTCGGTTTTTCAGGTCGACGATAAGCTGGTCAAGTTTCAGGAAATCAGCCCCTAAGATGGGTTTACTGACCACAGCAATGATAAATCACCATTTATATGGTGGTCATAGGCTTATGTCGGGGTCCAGTGTTTTTTCACTCTTGGTGGGAATTACAATATTGTCAGCAGCGTAAAACTAGATTACCACTGGCAACATTGAAAAACCCCTTCTTCATGTTAGGATGGACATATTGGCCTCCTACATGTACAACTCACCTTGTTTGAACTTCTTGTCTATGAAAAAAAAGGTGGTGGGATGACTCATGGATGCTGGATTCTGCTGCAGCCAGTGTTGTGATCAGTGTAGTTTGTGGGGTCTTCTTAAATAAGCATGGCGTCGTGCATTTACTCACATTGACCCCTAATCTGCAAAGGTATTAGCAGTGTGAAGGGGTACGTAGTTGTAATGGTGATCGGTGCTGGTAGCTGCAGCTGGAATTTTAGTGACTGCAAAATGGTGATAGGTGACAAGCAACATTACGATGAGAGTCAGGGTTGTGATGTAGTATCGACATGTATTCCACAATATAGAGCGAGAGCTTGGGAGTCTCATTTGATAGAAATTCATTATCTATAGCGATGTTTGCGGGCGGGCATGACAACTGAGCAATTTGCGTGTGCTCAAGCATCTCGTCATGGATTATGTATAAGCATTTGAGCCAATTGCAGTGAAGTTTTCTTGGTGTCGCTGGCTACTATCTCAAAGTAGCCAAAGCATAGGCAGTTCAGTCTCTACAAAATGATTGCAATGAGATTCTAGCGACTTGTATATAGTATTCTTGAACGCAGGGTAACCACTGAAGAGAGTTCAAAAGTTACTCCTCGTCAGGTATAAAATGTCATATTATATAATGAAAGTCCAGATAGTTAATATTAATTATTTAGTTGAGTTTGACATGCACTTTTATACACAAAAAGCGCATCCAGAAATACATATTATAATACACTGAATTTAAGATTGCATATTGCGAGAGAAACGGCCTTCACCGCAATCTGAAGAAAATGGTCCCACCACTGCTGCTCTTTCCATTTCACTGCTAACCGTCGAAGTATGGCAGATATCTCTCCCTTTTGTTTACCATTATCAAAAGTTAGAACGCCAGTGGGACATGTTTTTGCGATTGACATATCTAAAAGAGAAGTGATTGAACTAAATACTCACAATGTTTTCATATGTTAGTGTTTGGTTCATAATCCTTTTTGAAATTGCAAGTTATTTACACTGCATTACTTCATTTTAAATGCATTGAGATATAACCGTTGGTCAGTTCCGTAAATAAACTGCACCAAGGTCAGGTGATTTACCCAGGGAAGTATGAGTATTTGCTTTAATATAACACATTGCCTACTCAGATGCTCTCGCAAAATATCTAGATAATGGCACCATATCTATGAAACATTCACTAACCTGAATTTTCAACATCCACTCGGCGCTATCGCTGCAGGCTGTTCTCCACAGCGAATGTCATCAGAACATATTTAAATAATTATTTTAGTTGCAGCAAAATCCATACATGTGCAATTTTGAAGTAATTATATTTATATCTTGGTGAAATCCAAACATATATAATTTGCACTCGTGTGTTACTTTCAATTGGTTTCGAAAAAATAAAAAGAAGTAAGCAATAAAAGTAAAATAAATGAGCTTAGATTTCTGAGAACTGCTTAGATTGCTGGAACAGGGCAATTTCAAACAACAATGAGACCAGCCACGGTCAAATCTTATATTTTAAAACCGCAATCAATTAAATAATTGCTAAATACTTATTAAAAATTGATCAGTAATTCAATCATTTAAAATAATAATTATTACCAATAATATTATTAAATATATCAGGTGCGTAACCAACTGTTATTAAAAATAAAGCAAATTATCATCGTATCTCCAATGGCAATTATTGTTTATATTAAATTAATTTTTTATATTATTTATTATTTAGAAAAATTGAAACAAATATTATTTCATTAAAATTTCTTCAATAAAAATACATAAAGAGGATAATAGTTTATAAGAAAATTATCTATATGTGTAATATATACTTTAATATTTTAATTTTTTGGTGGTATCTATTATAGAACTGTTTATAGAGGTAGTATCTATTATAGAGCTTGAGCTATTTTGCCTATTAAAAATTTTGCTACTCTATAAGGTTGTCTACCTTAGCCATAGACATTTACTGTTTTGCCATTAACATTTACTGTTTTGCTATCTTCTTCCACAAACAATAGGAAAAGTTTTGAACGTCCAAAGACATTAATACAATAGAATTGCATGAAAGCGCATATTTGTTAATGATAAAATTCATATTGTCTATATCTATTTCGTATCAGCTTCAGGTAATACCTGCAATATGACATTAACCTATCAAAAAATTAAATACTATTTAATATGTCGTAACATGCTAACATTTATAACAAAATATAGAATAATTAAGATGCAGGAATTTGAAAAATTTTAAAAAAGTCACCAAATCAAAATATACTATTAAACTTGTTATCATTGGACGCATGATTCACTATACTATAAATGAATCATGTGTTTAGATATATTAAAATAATTTTTTACCTTATGCGCCAAAATTCTTTATTCGACAATGAATTTTAACAAAGAAATTACCAAGTCATATTTACAGCATGCTGGCAATATTCACTTTTTGAATAATTTTTAATGGTATTCTATTTGAAAAATATACTGCAATGATTCTCTTTTAAGACCATTTGAATATTAGTGCTTTTATTAATTACGACTAAATAGTATTAACCTATTAGTAAAACATTAATAAATTCGCACATGTGATCACGAATATTTTGTCTATTTCCAGGTCATACAGACCCTACTGTCTGCCTGCGGCATTTCTCAAGAGATCAAAGAAAGCCTTAATAAAACACGCAAATCTCGATAGCTGTCAATCACATCTCACATTTGGTTGAAATTTTGAGGACATATGACATAAATGTAGTACGAAAATGTTTTTTATCATTTTGGTTAGCTTTTGCATGTGATACCAAGTGGTATCACTAGGATTTTTCATATAGTTTTCACTTGACTCCTACATAGTCACTGGCATAGTATTAAACAAGTACAAGCACATGTAAATAATATTGCCCAATAACAAAGTATACTTATTTAATTAAAAATAAAAAGTTTGGATTTATATATATCCAAACTTTTTATGTACAGCAATTGACCATGTATAAAAGTATAAAAAGATAATATGAAAATAAAAGGGGGAATTGATACAAAGCTTTAACAATCTGCTTAGATATATGTAAATACACATATACGTATATGTAATTTAATGAACTTTTTCATATTTAGCTATCCTTTAAAGCTCAATCATAAATTAAAATATTGTTACCGTGGTGTGTTGGGTTGATCACAAGGCATATGGCCTTTGACTGCGAGGTGCACTGTGGGGACCTGGGTTCGATTCCCAGCCGCTCATTGAGCAAGGCTGGACTGGTGTTCTGATTGGCAATAAGTCTGCCATATGTATCAATTAGATACATTAAAGTACAGAAATTAAATATTAGGTGTTCATAATATAAGATACAAAGAACTGTGCAATGCAAAACTATTCATATAATCAAATGCTAACGAGGCCGCATCTATATGCACACTGCATAAACCACTGTGCGGATTTTAACAAAATTTACAATTTTATATCTTAAAAGCTAGGTACTGACCTAGCTTTTTTATTGTAAGAGATTTCATTTTGTTTATAGAACATTTTTTAATAACTCCAATGTTTATACTTAAAAAATATTTATATTTTTATGTAAAAAAATTCACACGCCTTAAACATACATATGAGTTATTTTCATTGCAGATACTGATCTGCAGTGAAAATAACTCGCATCTCTAACTAAAATAACTCACTCTCTTACAATATCCTATTATTAAAATGAAACATAATAACATCGTAAATTTAAAAGAAGAATGTTTAAATATTGCAGCGGGCAGTGTTTCTGTTAAAAAAACTTAAAACATTCACTTAAATATTTAGACATCAATATATTTCGGTTAGCTCTAAACATTAATGAATGTTTATTCGAAAATTATCTAGAAAATATGGAAACATTCTAGAAGTTTCCATGATCGAAGATATGTGAAACTACTGCAAAACGATAGTTCCAATGGTTTCACAATGGCAATTATTCCCTGAGTGATCAATAAAACTCTGCTTGGTGGAATTGAATAGCGACTGGTTAAAATTGTTAATTAAAGAAGATAGCTGATTAACGACACTGACTAGTAACTGAGCTCAGATATGTCCACAGAAATATAGAGAATCATTTACAACACTTGGGAAAAAGCTTCAAATATGGTGTGTGGGGTTATTATGTTAATGTGAACTTAGCCCGGACCAGCCGTAGCCAGAGCCCAATTCTCATATAATCAAACAGACCCACCTTAAAGTTTTGAATTTTAGGTGGGCACTCACCTGATCTCTCACCTGCCATATTCCCCAGACCTTGCATCCACTGATTATTGTTTGTTTAGATCGCTCAGCAAATCCTTATTCGAAACTTTGATGATAAATACCATCTACGACAGTTCATCATAGAATTTTACACAAATGGTATCCACTCCCTGGAGACATGTAGTAGAAAATGATGGTGATTATTATATTGATGATTAATTAATTTTAAATTGGCACTAAAATAAAAAATTATAACATTAAAGATGCCCATTACCTATAAGCCAAACCAGTAAACAGTTATTACTATATGTCATCAAAACACTATGTTTCATCAATGTTTCATTCGCCAACACAAAAGAACCTTCACTTCAAAGTTTGGTGACAAAAAATTAAAATTTCACCAATGTATAGTTTCACAGGAGTTAATATATTTAGACAAAACCTTTTTCAAAGAATTCACCAATTAATTAAAAATATTATCACAATTGATTTGGTAATTTCTGAATAAATTATGTTCAAAAAACAATAAAAATTTAAAAAAATTATCTTTTAAACATGAAGAGATTCACAACCCTATTTAAAAAACATTAACATATACAAAAGAATATTTTCTTTCTTTGCTTTAAAAACCTAAAAAGAGAAAATGTGAAAAATCTATAAAAAAAAACCGCCTACTTGTCCTATTAATAGTAGCAGTTCACTCTGTAATATAGTGTAATTAAAAATATAAATCATAACAAAAAACTAATGTAAATAACTAACCTAGTTTAACCTAATTAATATAAATGGTGTGAATTTCTCGCTACAAGAACAATCTCAACTGGTTAACCATAACAAAGTTATTTGAATCATTGAAAAAATTGTGGGAACAACACGGATTAACCAAAGTTTCCAGAAAAAAACTGTTGACAATCATAAACTTTCATAAAAGAGTTTTGTAGTTAAAACGTGGAAGAAATAGATAATGATAGAATATATATATATATATATATATATATATATATATATATATATATATATATATATATATGTATATATATACACATATATATATATATATATATATATAAAGAAACATATAATAGTCATGATTTTTTAAGCATAAACAAGGAATGAATTTTCCTGAAACGATAAACAACATTTATCGATAGAATAAGGAACATGTATAGGTTTTTTGAACACAGACCCAAATCATGGGTAAATCCCTATAGTGTTATAAATCTGAAAGTTGGTTTGTTTATTACGTAATAACTCTGCAATACATTACTGTCTTTGACAGACATAACTCGTTATTTTCTACTGTTTCTGCTTCTGTGTGATATTATTGCCACAATATTTATCGATAGAATAAGGAACATGTATAGGTTTTTTGAACACAGGCCCAAATCATGGGTAAATCCCTAGTAGTGTTATAAATCTGAAAGTTGGTTTGTTTATTACGTAATAACTCTGCAATACATTACTGTCTTTGACAGACATAGCTCGTTATTTTCTACTGTTTCTGCTTCTGTGTGATATTATTGCCCCATAAAGTATGTTTCGATGTTTGTCTATAAAATATAGTTCGTGATTAAAAATAATAGATAGATCACAAACAGAGCTATAATTCAGGAATGTAGCTGTATCTTCTGAAAATGTAAGGCATACAAGAATTTAAAATTTTTCCCAATGCATGTCTGCAGTTTTAAAGCACCATTAGTCTAGAAATGATGCTATTAATCCATGACTTCTAAAACTCTTTTCTATTTACAGTACACATATCTTTTAGCTTACTTTATTTGGAAGTCTATAGCTATAATATATTTATCATGTCCATAAACTTAAAAAAATTTTAATGTACATAATCGTCTTTCATTTTCATTGGATATCCATGATGTACAAGTAAATCATTGATTTTATTAAAAATTTATTTTGACTCTAAATAAGTTTGTATGTTTACATACTAATTTTTTCATGTTTAATAAGATTTTCAAATATTTTCGACGTCTCTAATTTGCATATTATCATTAATGATGATACAAAAATTCATACACACAAAATATTTAAAGATTCAGGCGGTACATTGAATAAAAATTACATCTTTCCAAACTTGGTTCAATTTTATTTTGATTGCTTGAGTTCTTTTTAGTGCAGTGTGATAATTATCATATTACACGGAAAAATAGATGCAATATTGATATTAATAACAGTTATATCCGAGTTCAATAAGAAGTGACTCTTGTATTTTTTGCTAGAAAAAACAATTATTACACAAAGTTTCCCTCTTTTCATTATATTATTCTAACTACTATTATAACACTCATTGTGAAACGACTCTTTATAACCGTAATCATACAATTTATTATGTGCTTATAATAAGAAAAAAACATGTTTGTTGTCGAAATATCAAAGATCACAAATGCAATACAATATTCATACATCACTTTAAATTTGATTGGTTTTTTAAAAAGAAACATCGTGATGTAGCATTATTCCTACTTAATTCCAATTCTTTTCCACGACCTAGATTTCGTTGTATTATTTCGTTGTATATGTATATATGTACACTGATGAGAAAACATGGATCTTTGCTAATAACCCACCTGAAGATGTTGTAGTACAAAGAAACCTAGGTTGTGTTAAAGAATTTTAATAAAGTAGAAATAATACTACATCACCTAGTTTCATTTAATTGTGAATAATGAATTTCTACAAAATTGACACCAAATATATTCAAAAAAGAAACATCTAAAAATTGTAAACAAGTGGTTATTAAAATAGAGCTATTTAAAATAGAACTGTTTCTATGTATCAAATCACAATGAAGCTGTCGTTCTCGTTACTTGGTGCTTAATAGGATGGGTGACCGTTGGCCATTCACTGTATTAGAAACAAGTCTCGGGGGATGTAAGCAACTGCTGATATTCTAGTGACATTGTGGAAAATACATTATTTGACATGGTAGCTTACTTTCAAATAAACATTTAATAATAAAATAAACTACATTTCAAATAAGAATTTTCTTTTAATAAATATATGGAAAAGAAATTAAAAAATAAATTAATAAATTAGTGAATATTCTCCATTTTGTATCTCAATGATTACTGCTTAGAAAATGAGTACTTCGTCCCAGAAAGGAAAAAACTCATTTTAAATACCAGAGAACTTTAAGTTTTGCCGCTGTAAATATTTATATTGTGTTATAAATATTCATATCTAACCACGTTTCTTATTAATTCTAGTGATATTGTGGAAAATGCATTATTTGACATGGTAGCTTACTTTCAAATAAACATTTAATAATAAAATAAACTACATTTCAAATAAGAATTTTCTTTTAATAAATATATGGGAAAGAAAATAAAAAATAAATTAATAAATTAGTGAATATTCCTAATTTTGTATCTCAATGATTACTGCTTAGAAAATGAGTACTTCGTCCCAGAAAGGAAAAACTCATTTTAAATACCGGAGAACTTTAAGTTTTGCCGCTGTAAATATTTATACTGTGTTAAATATACATATCTAACCACTTTTCTTATTCATTATCTAATATTCATATGTTTCTTAAGATTTTAAAATTTGATTATATGCAAAACATTTTAAAATTCATATCCAATACCAATTCAGTTATAAAATAGTAAACAAATTTATTTGCTTCACAGCACAGAGTCTTGCCTGTATGGCATCCTGTCATCCACAGCTGACTGGGTGAATATGGGACCTGAATTTGGATTAGGTAAGCTCATATAAATGAACTTAAAATAAAAATTGTTATGAGAAATACAATATTCTCAAAGCTTTTACTTGTTTCTCCCATGAAAAACTGTCTATGGCCATTTTATATATAATATTGCCGTGCCATCTACTAATTAAATGGCAATATCAATAATAAACAAATTAAGGTCTATATGAAGACGAAATTATGAAAAATTAAGATCTATATGAAGACGAAATTATGAAAAATTAAGATCTATATGAAGAGGAAATTATGAAAAATTAAGATCTATATGAAGACGAAATTATGAAAAATTAAGATCTATATGAAGACAAAATTATGAAAAATTAAGATTTATATGAAGACGAAATTATGAAAAATTAAGATCTATATGAAGACGAAATTATGAAAAATTAAGATCTATATGAAGACGAAATTATGAAAAATTAAGATCTGTATGAAGTCAAATTATATTAAATTGCATATTGAGTGTTACTTGACTGTTTGTGATATATCAAATTATGTTGAATAAAGATCAACAGTAGATAAAGTTACCAAAAATCTTCAATTACTTCTGTAACAAAAATGAGATACTTTTGGCACAAAAACTATATAGTGTCATTGATAATTGACTGAATAACCACTGATCAACGTCACAATATGTCCCATTACACAAACGTCTTTATCAGATAAGAAGATTCCATACATTAAATTAGATCTTAACACATTGTTTGTCTTTTCACTATATTGATTGTACCATACGTATATATTATATACATATATATATATATATATATATATATATATATATATATATATATATATATATATATATATATATATATATACATATATATATATATACACATATCTGTATGTATATACACAGTGTCCAGGAATAAGTGTCAGGAAAAGAAAGACGTTATTTGCTGACTGACAAATAGTTGATTGTCGTTTTAAAAGATGGACTTTCAAAATATTAAAAAAATATTCATAATTATTTGTCATCTTTTTCATACATACTATACTTGTGCACATTATTCGGCCCCGTCCAGGAGAATAACCCGTAAAAAGCAATAAAAACATCTAGCTGCCCGGGTAAGCACCAATTCAAGCAAGTATTGGGTGTGTTAAAAAGAGTTACGTGAAATATTTTTTTGCACTCAATTAGAAAAAGAGTGTATTTTACGTTTTATTCCAAAAAAATTTATTCCTTTATAGCCAACGAATAGCATCTTTCTTTACCCGACAGTTATTCCCAGACACCGTGTATATATATACATATATATATATATATATATATATATATATATATATATATATATATATGTATATATATATATATATATATGTATATATGTATATATATATGCATACATATACACATGTATATATACATACATTTATTTAATTAATTATTATAGATATTTCACATTCAAAATATTTCCATAGATATATTTCCTGTGTTTCTTCAGACTGGGTTTTCTTATCGATCATGTAAAATATGGTAAATATTTTTATGACACTTGTCATATTTTATGTAATTTATATTTTACGTAATTGAAAAAATTAGTACTTATCCCTTTATTTTTACTGACTAGTAATAGAATAACATGATTGTTCGCTATTACTACTTAACTCATATAGTGTGACGTTCTGGAGATAAAACAAAAGGAAAGTAGTTGAAGCATAGATATTTTAGTATTTAAAATTAACTAAAATCTTATATTTTTATAAAAGGCATTTTATCACTTTAACTTCCTTCTCACTTCTGAGTCTATGATTTGGCTATATCGACAAGAGAATATGTGAAAAATCATATAAAATCAATTTAATTCTGATTGAATTGAGTATTGTTAAAAACACTTGCTTTAAAAATTTAAGAAAGACACAGGCTTTAAAAATTTCGCCTTCTTGTTGTCATCCTACCCTACTGGGGGGGGTATTATATAAAAAAATAAATAAACAAATTTTCAAATATATAAAATATGGAATATAAATCTTATTTAGCTGTAAGTAATTAATAGGTACTAGCCACACTGATGAGAAAACTGATTGCACTATAACATGGTTTAAGTTCACAATTAAATGAAACTACGTGATGTAGTATTATTTCTACTTTCTTTAAGTTCTTTACCACAACTTAGGTTTCGTTGTATTACAACATCTTCACGTGGGCTATTAGCAAAGATTTTTGCTAGTAGTTTCATTTAATTGTGAATAATGAATTTCTACAAAATTAACGCCAAATAGTCAATATGGTAAACCATATTGACTATTTGGCGTTAATTTTGTTAATAGTCAATATGGTAAGTTCTAAACCAAAAACTATACTTTAAAATAAGATTAAACCAAGACTTGTTATTTCAGTTTGCTTTATGCATAATCAATAAGTAATTTATAGATATCAATTTAAATTTGTAAATCAAAATTCCCTGATATGACTATGACACTTCTTGCAAATTATGATAAAAACCATTGAATTAAGTTCATAACATGATCAATCAAACTATCTCACAGAGTCTCGTTCTATGATTAGCCTAACATGATAATATTCAATAGGTAAATAAAGCAATTTGGACCTTTCATTAAAAATAAATGTGTTATAAGACATATTCAAATAAATTTAAATATACACTAAGATGGATTTAGATGAGTGGGGAAAAATAATCTAATTATCATGTGAACTTACAAAGCAAAAGAACGTTTTCAGGTTTCGTCAGCTTCATCTTTACAACCTTTATGAGTCTTATATTGCTGTATAAATTTCATCCAGACTTTCCTGTTTTCCGGATTATTTCCACATTTCCATTTTATTCCTTCGTCGCTTCTTTTCTCTTCTCTCCCTGGGTTTTCATCCACTATGTATATAAAATCACACATTCTCACTTCTCTCTATTTATCACTCATTCTCTCATTACTAAGAATCGCAATTAAGAAAAGTCCCAAATTAAAAATTATTTTCTTTTTTCGCATCATCTTATAGAATTCATGATGAGTTGCTCGCATAGAGGACTGGATAAGATTACTGATTTAATTACTTCTTCATATTGGTAGTAGTCCTCAACACACTGGCCTTGTGCATTTCCAGTAAGAACTAGATTATCAGAAACTATCAGATTCACAATGTACAACTATCCCATTTGGTTAAAAAAAAATTTTATCAAGAGCCTGCTTTTGAAATACCATATTTCTTCCCTACTGACCTTTGAGATACCATATTTCAACCTGAAATGCATAATATGGCATTGTTATTTTAATGTAATTATTCTGTTTTTTGTAAAATCTATCTTTCCGCCTATCCTTGGAATTGTAAATAAACATACTCCGGACATTTCATGTAATAATTTACAGCTCTATATTTGTCACTGAAATGAAATGTCTGGTCTCAAATTCTGATAATAATTAATAAATTGATCTTTCAAAATTGAGTTAAACACTGAGAATTATGAATAGACATTAATTTGAAAAGAAAATCAATAAATATTACTACCATTTTTGTCTTAAAAGTTTTCGAATAATACAGGAATTCAGAGTAATTTAAAATCCAATTAATCATTACAGGAGAGACAATTTTTAATAAATAGTATTAAATCACAATAAAAAAATTATTAATTATCATACATAATTTGTGCCTGTTCTGACATGTGAAACATGCTTAATTTGTAAACAATAATGATATTGTTTTGCATCATATTCATTTTACTTTATTTTTTATTAAAATACAAAATTAAACATAGTTATTATGGAAATCTTATGAAAAATTTCATACAGTAAACTCCAATAGAACAATTTTAAGACATTTACATAATTTTCTATCAAAATAGGAAATTAGAACAAAAATGCAAAGAAACAAAAATTGAATAATAAATTGAACAATAATAGAAAGAAATTTACTTTAGGTTACATTCTGACTGAAGAGGGCTGATGTATTGATGGGCAATGCTCGTGGGAACTACTACTCCGTAGCCTTATGTCTTTTTTAAACTATTTTTTGGTACTTCAGTTGGCACAAATTCGGAAACATTGATTTGCCCACCGTGGTCAATTATACCTTAACTATACTGGTAAAGATTCCCTGCACCTGACATTCTTAGGGTACAACTGCGTTCTTTGTCATTCATTCTCTCATCCTAAGTACAATAGCATGATCAAGCCTATGCTGGGATTTGCTCCTTGACATGTGGACAATATCCCTAACAAATTCCTGAGGGTCATTGCACTATTCACCACTCCACCAAAGGTGAATATTTATGTTTTTTTTAAATACCGCATGATAGAATATTAATCTAGTCATAAAATACTGAATAATTATAAATAACACAGCAACTCTAGAATCTTCTAAGGATACTAGGACAATGATGCAGAGATTTAAAAATGTATAACTCTTGTATCTCAAAAACTTAAAACAATGTTTTTAAAAATAAAACAAATAATTTAAATTCCATTTAAGGTCCTGTGAATATCATAAAATTTTAGATGCAGTTTTTTATTTTTAAGAAATAGATTAAAAATTTGTTTTTTTCATATCTAACTATATCCAATATATTATTAAATTGCTACATTTATTATGGACATCTTTTTTTTAATATAGGAATGGAAACATTTTTCAAATATGAAAACTGTCACTAATATAATTATTCTTATGATTCTGAAAACAGGTTAAAATTGTAAATAAATGTTTAATAATAAACCACAATAATTTATGAAGTTTCATCTGTAACCCAACATAGATTCTCACTTTAATTCTTCGCCTCTATGAGTTACTTCTCAACAACAAATTCATGTCTTTGCCAGGTGAATTTTCTGCTATAAAAATAACCACATTAGCGATCTACTTTGCGAAAACATGCTCTTTCTCATAGGAGGAAAATATCCTGAACAGTTAAATGTCAGAAATAAATGATAATTTTTAAAATAACATAATATGTCTTGAACCTCATTGTTAGGTTGTCCAAAAGTATGAAAATTTATATGAAACATCAATGTCTGTCCTTTTTACGCCCAACGTTATGACCTTTAAACTATTCACAATAAGTTTTTTACTCTTAATGTACCAACTTACTTGATTGCAAGAAAATTTAGAGGTAAGGGAACTAATTTTTTTTAGGTTTCTAGCTTTTGAATTTTATTTTATTAACATAATTTAAGAAATTAAATTTTTTAATGTCTTAAAATTCAATTTTAATACCATATGAGAATTTATATAAATATATTCAAGTCTTATAAATATACTGTCGCCAAAAAGTTTCCAGAAAAATATTAAAGGGTAAAAAAGTAATAAAACCAAAAAATTGTTGTATTTAAATATTTTATTAGAAAAAAAAAATAATCATAACACTGGTGAAAGTGATCTTTTGATCACACTATGAAACTTTCTTTTCATCAAAGAAATCTCCTTTTCGACATATAACTTTCTTGCCTAAACACTGCATTCTTTTAAAGTGTTTCACAAAACAGAGTTTGAGAAATTATTCCATGATAATTGAAGTATTGCTCCCAAAGTTATTCTGCAAAAGTCATATTTACTTTCTTTACTTTGTGGTTCAGTTCACGATATAGTAGCTCAATGGGATTATGATCGGAAGATTAAGGGGGCTGCTGCATTAATTGAAGGTCTTAATGATGGTCAAATAATTAAAACAAAGTTTGGAGGTGTGTTTAGGATGATTGCTTTCTTGAAAGATCTCACAACTAATCAATCACTTCCCAGAAAGAATAGCGTGGCTTTTTAATACAAAGTGAAAACCTTTTTTGTTAAGAAGTAATTTCTCCCACACCATTGTAAAAATATCACCCCATACTATAAAAGCGCCTCCAGCTTGCTTAAAAGTTGGTGTTAAAAATTAGGGTGATATTCTTCTAAAGACCTGTGATACACATAAATTCCACACTTTTCCTCAAATGACTTGAACTTGGGTTCATCAGACCATAATACACGTTTCCAGTGTTCAACTGTTCCATTTTATGTTTTTCAGTCAGCTCTAGTTTTTTTTGTCAACTCCACTCTGTCGAAGTGGATTCTTTGCAGAAACTTTAACCAAAAGACTAACTTTATGAAACAAATATTATTTCAATTTGTAATGAGATTTGCTTATTATGGTTTCATTAAGCCACATTTTTATTTCCTGGGCAGTGAGTTACCTGCGTCTTTAAGATATAACCACTATTGCACTGTCCTCAAATTTAGAGATGATGCAAGGCCTCCCCTTATGAGCTTTATTATTATTTGAACCTGTATTCCGAAAACAGATGATAGCATCTGAGACAATAAAATGTGATATTTAAAATTTTTCTGCTATGTAATGTATAACGAAACCTTCGTCATGAAGTGCATTCAATGCTGCATGCATGAAATCATGAAGACATTAATTTTTTATAAGCTCAAAATTGTTTACCGATCCTTAATTTAAAACAAAAAAAAACATAGGACAACTCATCAACAATAGCTATTTCAAGCAATGGAACTATTGCATACGCAATCTCATTCACTATAACCGCTTCAAACCTCCAATCTATCCAGTGAATCAAATTACTGCCCTGGCTGGCCTACATTCTATATTACCCTCTTGCTTACAACTGGACTCACCTTACTAACTTCCGGCACCTTTTTGGATGGAAAAATATTGGATGTCAGTAGGACATCCAGCAATGGATGAACAAGTACATTCGAGGTGTGTTCAAAAATGAACACACCTTATCTTTGGATAAATAAATTTAAATACTTACAGGTTTCCAATAATGATGTTCTTGTATTAGGGCCAACAATTACATAGAAAATTAAGTCTTAGACGAGAAAACATCTTATGCAAGATATCAATATGTAGTTATAGGAAAACAATGTTGTTAAAATAATGAAATATTTCTTTCTGACGCACAGAATTGGAAGAAAGGGTATTGTTTTATTTTTATTGTTAAAGATGTGTATAGTTTTTATTAATATTATATATTTAACAGAGTATGTTCATTTGATATCTTTACTCGCTAGACGTTGATAGTAACATGTGTTGGTTTGCCACAAAGGAAATTACATAATCGTAACATCCCCATTCGTAAAATCTAAAAGAACTCAATTATTTACATAATTTACATTTTTGAAGAAACATCTCTTTTGTTAAGTCTATTTCAAACTCTGGTAAAATTGATATGAATAAAATGATTTTAAAAAAAACGAACTGACTTCAAATAACACTAAATGTGCGCCGAAAAGAATAAAATAATAATAATTTGGGAATTTTGCAGTAAATATCGTTTTCCGTTCTTTCTTCCGTCAAGTGCATGTACACCCACACACACAGATGAGTGTTACATTTCACTTGGCACTGACTCCCAAAATCTTTAATAGTAGGAAATTTCTCTACAGTAGTACCCTATTAGATTATCATTACACCTATATTATTGAAATTCAATCACGGGACTGTTGAATGGTGACTAGTTCCATAGAATTGCTTTAATTTTAATAGTAACATTCTAACTAAAATATTCATGGGACCATACTGGGAGTATAAAAAAAGAATCATTCAAATTGGTTACCATCCAAAACTCGATCAGATCACTTGTGCTGTTCAATTTTGGGGAATTCTATGATATATCTTCAATTCCCATAGTCAAATTCTAATCAAAATTTTTACAGGACCGTACTGGAATATACCCTTCCATTGCTTGAGAAATGCCAGAGATATGAGGTAACACACATAAAAAAAATTAAATCTAGTTGAGAACTCCTTTTTTTAAAGTCAGTTAAAAATAAATTGGACCTTCATTTATATTTTGTATACATTTTATAGGTTTTTTTTTTGTCATTGAACTTATTTCCTACTAAAATAGCTAAAGAGGAGCAAGTTTTGGTAATTTATTCTAAAAAATTATGCTTTAAATCGAAATGTGAATAAAAGAAGCAAAATTCTCATTTCCGCTTCGTTAACTCGATGAAATTACTATTTTGATTGGAGCAATAGTGAAAGAGATAAGGGATAATATTTATTTAAAAATGTTTTTTTCAATTTCTCAAACATTTTGTAGGCCACAGCGAAGCAGAATTCTGCATTATTTTACATCTTTGTTCTAATTTCCTATTTTAAAAGAAAACATAGGAAAATTACTTTGATTCTAATTATGAAAATGTTTTAAAATTGTTCTATTGCAGTTTACTGTATGAAATTTTTGATAAGATTTTAATACGTGCTTAATTTTATATTTTAATAAAAAATAAAGTAAAATTAATATGAAAAAGAAGATCATTATTGTTTACAAATTAAGCATTTTTTACATGTTGATCAGAATAGACACAAATTATTTATTGTAATTAATAATTTTCTTATAATAAGTAGTAGTTCCGGATGCTCGTCAACACACATTTTGATAAAATTCACGATCTCCACTACGCTGTTGGTGTAACTGTCATTAATTTAACTTTAAAATTTTGTTTATTAAATACTTTTTGATATTTAATACTTTAAGTTTTACATTTAACTTTTAAGTAACATAATAAACTAAATACACACACACACACACACACACACACACACACACATATATATATATATATATATATATATACACATTTACTTTAGATGTTCCTTCAGATTAGATATTCCAAAAATTATTGTCAGTCAGAAAAAATGCACCATCGGTAAGATTGTAAATTCATATTCTTTACAACCTTTTTATGTATTTTATGTAAGTACATGTACATACTATAATTTTAAAGTGTCTGCTGTAATCATTACATTGTTAATCAAATTATTCATCTGTCAGTCTTGTTAGAACTAGTTTCAATTTCATTCCATTTATTCAGGTATTCATTTCGATAAGTTATTTTAGTAAGTAAATTCTTAAAAAGTATTTGAATTCTTTTTTCCATTTTTTGTCAGTTTTGATTTGAATTTTCTAACGAATGAAACAAGTCCTGTTATTTTATTAAATTTCAAACCAAGGTAACATTCCTGAATAACACAATATACTCAAAATTGGTATATGAATCGTTTATAAGATGAACCCGTTTTATTTTTTATTTAGTTCACTTTTATAATTATTTTAATAGATGATATTATGTGTATTAAACTTAATATTTTCTAAAGAGTGCACAACTAGTTAAAAATAAACAGTTATTCTTTTTTTTATTTGCAGTTACTTATGTACAAAGTTTTATAACTCTACATGTATACACAAGGAGCAGGAGATATTGAAAGGTATATATATATATATATATATATATATATATGTATATATAATATATATATATATATATATATATATATATATATATATATATATATATATATATATATATATATATATATATATATATATGAATATATATATATATATATATATATATATATGAATATATATATATATGTATATATAATATATATATATATATATATATATATATATATGTATTTTATGGCAGATTTTATTATTTGAGGCTAATTACAAAGTTAACTATTGCTTAAACTACCGATTGCTTAAACATGAACAGTAGTTTTAATAGTCAAACTGAACTACAAAATAATCTGCGAAGTATACTGCAAAGTGGACTGAGAATTAAACTGCGAAGTGAACTGATTTTTGAGCATCGTAACCTCTCTTATATGTTGCCATTTTGGTGCGGCCTCTGGTTGTCATACCAGGTTTTATAAACCCACAGCCACCCAATCATCACATTGGTTGTTGCGGTTGTCCGGAATATCTCTCCCCTTGTTAATCGTCTGTCGGGACGTAACACTTATTTGTTGGTACAGGATAACCTGATAATATCTAGAATCAGTAGCACCTGTGAGTGCTTACTCGTTATGCACGTCAATTTTTCTAATAAATCTGTCTGCGCTTGAATAGATGGCTGTCAACGCCCCTTTCGCTTAGTCTTCCATGGTAGTATGTTATTGATAATGAGGACCATGTCACCGATCTTTAAAGCTGACATGCAGCTATGGAATTCCTGCCAGTGCTGTAGTCAGGGAATACCGTTTTTCAGTCAAAGTGTTGCCTTCTTTTCATAAATATAGTGAAATTCCTCTACTCGAGTAATTTTGCTCTTCATAGGTTATTCTACGTTAAGTTTTGTCGGCGGTCACTGCTTCTCACTGACTGTACAATTTTCTTCCATCGCAGCAATGCGGTGCGCGATGAACTGTCTGTACAACCTCGACCCCGTCTTCAGCCAAGTGAGGACTGTTTTACTGTCTGTCCAGAAGGTCTTTGACCCCGATGTTGATTGGTCCTGTTAAGCACAGTAGCAGACATGCAACTGAGGCTGTAATACCACCCATGGTATAGTATGCGTGATATGTCGTTGCAGTAGAGTCCAACGGCGCATGTGGCTTCACTGGTATCCTCAAAGAAGTGAAGTTGAGAGGCACGTGGTTAAAGTAGCTAAGGTACCATCTCGGTATTTTGTACAGGTTTTCGAGTTACTTCATCCGTTCGGAGTCTTTTAATTGTCCCACAATGTACCTTGTCGCCATACTCCATGTAGTATTTGTTTGGCTCAGATTGTGTCCGATGAAACTAGTCAGTCACTTCGTAAGTGAATCACTCAATAGTACTGCAGGCAGTGCTCGAACCAAGATTAAGTTAAACATGAGCTTGTCTATATCGGGTTTCTAAATAAAGCCGAGTACTTTTATTTTGCTCTTTTATTTAGGTTGACGGTTGGCTTTAGTAACATATTATAACTTAACTCACGTAGTACTTCTTAAGAGTTAATAGTCCATTGCCTCAGTCCAAAGTTGCTGCCCAATTGTATGTCAACTGTGAAGTGAAGTGATTTTCGCAGCATCATAAACTCTCTTATTTGCTGCCATGTGTTTCGGTTTTCATTTCTGGAACGAGTTCAGCATATCATTTTTTATTAGATAGCGTCTATCTGTTGGCAGTATTTCGCCTTTATAACTGGACCACTATTGAGCTTCTTCTATGTAGTCATCATCGGCTTTACACCATTATCGTAGTAGTTAAGCAATTCAATATTATCTTGTTATCACAACAACGACACATGGCAATACCCATCATCTGTCCCTGTCATACAACCATTCAGTTTTTAAGTGCTTGCTCTACGGGATCACTTGGTCTCTTTGGAGTTATTCTGAGTGCTTCTAGGGTTTTGTCTCTTCATCCATGTTTCCTTGAACTGATGTCATGATGAGCATAAAGTTTATATGGTGAACCTGCGAGCGTGTGTGTGCATAATGAAGTACCTAGCTAGCTAAGCAGTGTAATAGAGACTACCTATTATGTTACCTTTCCTCTTCGCACTTTATTTCTTTTGTTGAAGGCTGTCTTGAGTATAGAGTAAGTGTTCACAGCACGCTATATTTTTTCCATCACTTCGTATGGCTAAAAGTTGCATATTCTAGATTGTGTAAATTTTATATTTTTGATGATAAATGGGACTCATTGTGATATTCGAGTGGCTTCCATGAAGATCCAAGGTGGCTTCTATGAATAATAAGTTGACGGGGCTTGTGGCGCCAACTTAACCAATAAGTATTGGTCAAGTTGACCATTACTAGGCCATTGTACTATTCACCCATTACGAAGTAATGCATGCGCTAGAGTTTCTCCTGCAACTCTTGAAACCTGTAATGGAATCGTTTTCTGGTAGGATTGGGTTTTCTTAGGTTTATTTAGAACTGTTCTGTTTCATATTTTCTATCTCTTTCTTCTGGCTTTCTTGTACGATATGTAGTAGTCTGTCATGGAGGTGTTTGCACCCGTCGACATCACATGTCTTCATGCGGCATCTGTGTGTCCTAGTACAGTAATGTAAGCTCCTGAAGCATAGGGGATGTAACTTTGCCATGACCCTGCATAGGAATCAAATTCCTTGAATTTCTTGCACTCAGTCACGACATGTCCCATTTCTAAACATACTGAGCTTTTAGTTTTTTTGTGTCTGTATCGAGAAACATTTTTATTTTTCACAGACCAATATAGTCATTTTCCTGCATAATCGCTTTTTACTTTGCAAAGAGGCTACAGATTTCTGCTTCATCTTTCAGCTATGCGGCAGAGTAATCGAACAAGTGGTATCTTAGAGATGACATTAGTGTCTATTATCGTTTCCGTAACCTTAGGGTTGTATAGATAGTGAACCCTATCGAGAACTTAAAGCGTTGCTAGCCTATTGAAGATGAGGCCTGTGAAGATGAAGATGTCCTTTGATGTGTCCATTTGCCTTGATAGCAACGTACAGTGAAGAAGTGGCATTTGAGTGCCTTCAAGACGTCTTGCGCACTCGAATTGCGTGTTACAAGACTATTTACGGCTTCTCTCGCATTCCCCCTGAGGCTGCAACATATGCTTGTCATGTTTTCTACTTCAGTAAGAAAACGTCACTACTGCATGACCACATTTAATTTTCTAATTTTGGAACAAATTTTCATATCTAATAATTCTGATTTCACATATAATTTTTGGTTAAGGTTCACATATATTTGTTGTATAAGTGTGGTTTTCCTAATCATTCTTCACACTCGTCATTTATTCTTTATGAAACATCACGTGATAAACATTAAATAATCTACAGTTACAGACATTTGCAATTACCTGCATTTGAATGCAATATCTGATAAAGTTTATCAATACCATCATGTCTGTCCTATTTTCAAGTATTTGATATAATAATACAGGTGGCACTTGCTTCAAAATATGACTCATCCCCACACCTGCATACATCTTAATCAATTTAATCAAAATCAAGTATTTTTTAATATGAGACCGGCAAAAGATAAAAGATTGATAACTTGATATGTTTTGGAAAAGTGTATAAAATTTTTAAAAATGTGACGTAGTATTATTTCTACTTTCTTTAAGTTCTTTACCACGACCTAGGTTTCGTTGTTTTACAAGGTCTTCAAGTGGGCTATTAGTAAAGAAGGTAATTTTTGCTAATAGCCCACCTAAAGAATTTGTAACACAACGAAACCTAGGTCGTGGTAAAGAAATTAAAGAAAGTAGAAATAATACTACATCACGTAGTTTCATTTAATTGTGAATAATGAATTTCTACAAAATTAACGCCAAATATGTTCAATATTTAAAAATGTGACTTTTCCCCGAAAAAAATTCCATAAAATCACAGTGCCTTGTGTAAATAATTGAACTGAAAATGGGAGGTTCTGTCTCTTTTACACACATTTGTAAATATATATATTTTTTATACATGTTAAATGTATGAATGACTGACACTGTATATTTAGCCATATAAACATATATATATATATATATATATGTGTGTGTGTGTGTGTGTGTGTGTGTGTATGTGTGTGTGTATGTGTGTGTATGTGTGTGTGTATGTATATATATTCAGTTATATTCTGTAGTGATAGATAAATTTTGTTAATTATATTCAATTTATGGGATTACACTATCTTCCGCACAAAATTACTTGAAGCGACCATGTGTTAGCGTATTATGAGAGTTCTCATTGACAATTAATTTGTATTTCAGTGTTTAGCCATGAATTATAAAACACAATATTATTTTTATTCCAATCATTAAATAAAAATGTATAACAAAATTAATTGCAGTTGAACATTGTTAATATCTATTTTAACCTGAACACTGTGACATACACTAATTAGATATTTTGTATACATGTTATAAATACACTATTGTTAATGTAATAATGAAATATTTAAATTAAAATTAATCAAAAAATCAGTATTAATTAATTTCACGGTATGAACAAGATAGGCAAACACCTTTTTCAATGGTAAAATTTTTTTCTCAAAAAAAACTAAATTAATCTTTAAATTTCTGAATGTATTACTACAAAAAATTTAGTTACGTAAATTGAAGTTTTAAGTTAGTTTCAATTCAATGTATATAAAATGAAACTTTAATAGAGGGTACCATTATTTGAAACACGGATTACTGCAGACCATTTTTACTTTTGAATACAGCAAAGCCTCATATTGCAATCTTAGTTTACCTGGTACAAATCTAGTCACATTTTGCTTTGCATACGGAACTTTTCCCAGAAAAAGTAGGCAAATCCCATCAACTAAACCCAATAGAAAAAAAGCAAAATTCCATAAATGCATTAGGACCTGATTCAGATTTCATAACGTAATAATATAGACTTTTAAAGAATTCTTGACATAAGTGCATTACATAAAGATGTTCTTCACTCTTGGTCTTGTTCATTATTTTTTACACTCATAACTACTCATATAAGATACAAATGCTTTGACTACGTTCTAACATCATTTCTTTTCTATCTACATGAAATAATGTCAATACTAAATGAGTTATATATTATTTTATCGACATGGCACAAGTGCTGATTTTACGTAGAAATGACTTGCGTTCTCAACAAGTTATGGAACAAGTAAATACAGTCTTGTTACCTTACTCATAATTTATAACTTACTTTTATTACACCAGAAGTATAATACCACCATGGTACTAATAAATTATAAAACTAAAACGTAAATGACATTCAATCTGTTTTAATTAAATTCCTATCAATTTCTAACAACTTGTGGCATATTACATTAACAATTACAAATTAAAATATCTTGACATCCTTATCACATTCAATCAAGTTGATGATACTCTTATCATTTGTTTGCTACTAGTTCGCTTTTAACATTACCTAGTGTATGTATACAGTCTCGGTTTTGGGGTCTTTTCTGTACGTTGCTTTAAAACTTATAAAAACACTTAGAAATTGTTTAAAAAATTTTGTATGATACACTTTTTAGTTGAATGATTAATAAAAGCATTATAATCATCATTAAGTACTGGTAAATGTAACATTTAAATGAATGCTGTGGTCATTTAAATGCCACATAATTTTCTGTCTTTAAGTTACTCTACAATTAACAGCCTAAATAAAAAAGTATCCTATTGCTTTATAACTATATTTCCAATCTTTGTGTCATATAACATTTTACATTCATTAGTCAAAATGTCAAAAATTACACTTAAGAAATTTGAAAGAAAAAACAATGTAGGAAATTAAAAAATATATTGGTCAACTCTCAATAATATGATATATTTCTTAAAAAATAAGTATTGTAACTTAATCAATACAACTAAGTTTAGATTACTACTCTTAATTAAAAATTAACTAAAAGTTAATTGTTAAATCAAATTTTTGATATACGGCGTTATTATTTTTATGAAGTAACAAAATGTTTATAAACAAAAAACTCTATTAAATTTCCTTTTTTTTATTTTGAAACTATTATAAAAAACCTACTCGAGTATTATAAATACATCGACAATAAAACTTATGAACAATTGGCAATGTAGCAATTTGTTTTAACAGTATAATTGATTTGTCAGGCAAGTAGAAAGTGGGTAGTTATGTATTTTATGTCATTATAACTTGATTTTATCCTATTAACTTGAGAAAGTTAAATATAAGAGGTGCTTATAGAATCAGAGCAAGTAATTGTGAGTCATGGCGGTATAGGCACTATAGGTCATATGAGAAGGTAATGAAATGTGTATTGACAACAATAAGGTAGTTACACATACAATCGTACAACACCTGATGTGTAAAGTTCTGTATAACCACATACAAAAAATTGTATGTTGTTTATCCCTTGAATGTAATTGAATCCCGCTGAAAATTAACAATGTCTAAACGTTCCAAACCTCTTTATATTTTTACCAACAATTTGCCTTTGCAAACACATATTTGACTAACAATTAGAGAAATTTAATATGATTCTACGATATTTTTTGTTAATTGTTTTTTTATAATTTATTTCTTTTGAAACCCAAAATATGTTAAAAAGCTTCATTAAATTTCGTGATTTAGAATTAGCAAGTTTTAATAGATATTATACCTACCTTAAATTAAGATAAAATTTTGTGTAAAACTTAAGAATTCGAACAATAAATAAAGGAAAATTTAAAAAGTTACCACAATAAGATTAAAGGTAACCTTTGCACATTTTAAATTTGTGTTAGTCAGATAATTTGCAGAGACGTTCAAAGGAACAAATCTATGCCATTTAAACTTCAAAGCTCAAATATATGTGAATTTACATGCATTCAAAAAGTAACGACATAACAACTTCTGATTTAACATACTTACGAACATTACTAAACATTAAAAAAATGTATATATAACTCCTGTCTAAGGTCAAAAATTAAAATTATTTTATATAATTTGAAAGTCCCAAGGACCCCAAATACCATATCAAGGTTAAGATGATTTTCTATACCTAATTGTTTTTTTAAGAAGAAATATTTATATATTTCTTATCTGATTGCAGATAAATGATTATTATCAATGATATATAAAGGGGAATCACTTTTTTGCACCAAATCGTGCTGTTGCAAGTCACGATGAAGGGTGTTGCTGTAGTTACATTGTGTTTAATCGGATGGGTGGCCGCTGGCCATTCGCCACATGCGGATCAAATACAAAGGGATGCAACTAATAGCTGGTATTCCACAAATGTTCTTGAAGATGCGTCACTTGATGCAGTAAGTTATTTTGTGCCATACTTTTAGTGCTATAGAATTTCTTTATTATTAAAATTCATGAAATATTGAAAAAATATATGTGCATCCACCATAAAACTATAACTGTTAACCACCATGTATATAAATTATACTCAACTAGTTGCAACAGTATATTTATAATGATATAAACACTGCAGTAGTAAAAGTATTATTGGGGTATAAGCTCTTTAGTTCTAAAAGGATTACAGTTACAAAATATATACTTGAACTTAAATAAGAAGGTACGAATATTGAATATATTTGGCGTTAATTTTGTAGAAATTCATTATTCACAATTAAATTAAACTACGTGATGTAGTATTATTTCTACTTTTTTTTACTTTTGTTAAGTTCTTTACCACAACCTAGGTTTCGTTGTATTACAACATCTTCAGGTGGTGTAATACAACGAAACCTAGGTTGTGGTAAAGAAGTTAAAAAAGTAGAAATAATACTACATCACGTAGTTTCATTTATTTTTGAATAATTTAGTTTAAAAGTTCTAATCAAACGGAGAGAATCTTAGATACTAGATCTAAGATTTTTCCTTAATTTCAAAACCATAGTTGAAAAATAAGAGAATTACATATCATTTTTAAGTTTAATAGTTTGCAAATGCTAGTTTACAAGTTTCGCAAAATAGTTTAATAGTTGCGGGGTTTAAAGATTAGTAATGGTAAATGGGACCTCGAAATTATTTTATTTATTGTCTTCAATGTACAAATATATAAGGCAGATTTATTGCTACAGGAGCAATCTCTTCCAGTCAACGAAAGCACTGAGTAATAAAATATATTACGTGTTATGGAAGACTACAACAGATTGTGAATACAATTGCAAAGTATAAAAAATTG
Source organism: Druceiella hillmani (assembly GCA_039881145.1). Lineage (NCBI taxonomy): Eukaryota > Metazoa > Arthropoda > Insecta > Lepidoptera > Hepialidae > Druceiella > Druceiella hillmani. The sequence continues at coordinate 2,823,611 of JAYKKI010000081.1, forward strand.
TAAAAACAATAACAGATAAACTGGCAAATTATCAAAAAAAATATTAAATAACAATCAAACAACAAATAAAAAAAATAATGTGTAAAATATTGTTTGCCACCATTTTAAATGTTTTGTATCATATAATAAACAATTCTTTTTTACTTCATATTGATTGAAATTCACATGAAGAATAAATTTTTAAAATTTCATTCACACTCCTAAAAAATTATGGAAAATGTGAGGTTCTAATCAAACATAACACAATGAGGTTCCCTTTGTTATACTGTGGAATCCTGTTTCATTAGTTAGAATATCATTTTAGTTAAGCTACTATTTTTTATTGGCCAACTAGTATTTACTATTGGAACTGGTTGTGCCGACCTAATATTAGAGCAAAAACAAATAACAAAAATGACATACGATAACATAGCGCTGCTCAAACTACCCTGATGAGAAATGAACTAAAAGTGAAGTGACTAGAATACTTTTTTATTTATTAAATAAACAAGTTATGGAACAAATGAGGAGTAAAGAGAGAAAGGGATAAAGAATAAAAAGGATAGGTTTATTTTAAGATATTTTCAACATCATTGGGTAAACTCTTGATCTGAAATAGAGAAACAGAAAAACTATTTACCACCATATTTGATAGACAGCAATGGTAAAAATGGGGGGGGGTGATATATCATTGTCACTGCTAACAAACAACATTATTGTACTTGAATGGGCTATTCAAAATGGATTCAATCACTATATGAGAACCAAATTTGCACCGTCTACTTTTGCAGCAAAAACTTAAACAGTAATGTTAGTCAAATTAATTTTTTCCTCAATTACTATTTATAACTTAGCCGCTAATTCATACAAACAATGCATCCTTGAAAACTTTATTAATCATTACATTCATAATATAGCTTACCATTTTTAAAAATATCAGTATGTCAAGCACATAACAAAAACACGGATTGTGTAAGAAAAATGCTGGTGGCTAAAAACATTCTGAACGCCATAAGTAAAAAAAATAAAAGCTTTTGATTACTTGCCTAAGTATGTTAGTGCAATTCAATTTCCCATTAACATGGGATAACTTATCTTTTCCCAACAAACCCATCCTAGGATTATTCATTCAGTATATAGAAAGAACGACATCAAAATATAGAATCTTTCATGTTTATATTCGTGTTTATTTTTACTTTTATATCTGTGTGTTTGTATATGCTTATTTTGTATTCCTCTGTATATTTAATTAAAATTTTTTCAATTTTAATTAGCTGTAGTATACCTCTTACTTAATTTCTATTTTACTCTATAGTTTATTTTTTTGTTAACCAGCAACAATATAATTTAATCAGCATTGCATAGCTTTTTTTCCGCACTTAATATTGGCAAAAGTTCTGTGTGGAAAAAAAGCTATTCAGCACTGATTAAATCAGGGTTGCATATTTGCTATTCGCAGTTTGCTCGTATGGAGAGAACGAATGCCATATAATGAAATATATAGCATTAAGCGGCTATAGATTTCTTGAGTATTCACATTGTAAATAAAACATGTGACGTTATTATTTTTGTTTAGCCTTTTATTTAACAATATACTCTTATTTTGGTAAAAAAAATCACATTTTTTTGTGATTATTCAAATTTGAAAATGACCAAAAAATTAAGATATGAAAGTTTTGTGTATTATATAATTTATGCCATTAATAATCATGGTTTAATTATTTTCCCAACCATAATATTAAACAAATTGCTTTTTTTCAGTTTTCTTTAATCAGGAAATACGGCTATCCAGCAGAAATCCATAGAGTTATTACATCAGATGGCTATATCCTAGAAATGCATCGAATTCCTCATGGACGCCATCGGAACAATGACCCATCAGCAGACAGGCCAGTTGCATTCCTCATGCATGGTCTGCTATCGTCCTCAGCTGATTGGGTGAATATGGCACCTGGACTTGGATTAGGTAAGTTTCGAATTAGTAATTCTTTTATTTTATCTTGTACTGCCTTACGGAAATATATTATGCCTGTACTTTTATCTTAGATATCCTTCTTTATTTTAAATTATCACTTTAAAGCTTATCTAATTGTTTCCCATAACTTCATCCCAAATTTAATTACGGTTGGTTACATAAGTATTATATAAGGTAGGTTAAATATTATGCATAGTTAAGAATTATGGATGGTTCTTTCTAGCTTAACTTATTTATTCATAAATAAGTTAAGCTAGAAACGACTCAGGCACTATGAACTTGCAAGAAAAATTATGACAGACAATAATGAGAATGTCGCATAATAATTTTATATTAACTTGTTTCGGTTCCCTGAGACATGGTATGATAGACGAATCCACAATTAAAAACTTTAGTTACCGCCGCAGAAGGAATATATGTTGTAAAATTAAATATTCCAGTAAGACTCTTTCTTTTCTTTTTCTTTTTTGCGTTGTGTTTCATAGATATGCAATATTTGAAAATTTTCATAAAATCAAATTTGTACAAAACTCTAATACATTACAATACATTATAAATAGAATAAACATATATATGTGAATAGATTTTCAATTAAAATGCATTGTTAAAATTTCTTTCTGGTTTTTCCTTCTTTCTTTCAAGCTAAATGAATATAATAACAATGAAAGTATATAATAATAACAGAAAATATATAAATATGTAATAATAACGAAAATCGACACTCATTGTTTACAAGTAAATAATATTATCTATTTTAATGATACGACAAATTTATTGAACAGCTTAAGCCTTAAATCAAAAACTACGTATTAAAATAATCTAAAAACCGATTTCTCATTTTTGATTCTAAGTCGTATAATTTGTAAACAAGGTTAATTTGTGACCAAATTATTTGATACAGTAGCGAGACGTGCAAATTATGATAAGAAACAATTGACTTACAGTCTTATCAATCAAATTCACAGATAATTATCACAATTTGATAATATGCTAAAAACAATAGTTTTGATAATGAAAGAATATTTTTGTTCAAAAAGACTTGTTAGATATAATTGTAGAATAAACTGTAGTCATTATCATTATTACCAAATTGTTACTATGGAAATTTTTGCCTTTCAGTAACGAAAAATACGTAAGTAACTACGTTTGATACGGAACATTTAAACAAACTTGATTTCATTAAAAAAAACAAACAAATTGAACCTTCGTGCAAATGTAACTAGTTTTTACTGCCCACCGTGTGGCAGTAAAAACCCAAACCCCTCACAATAGCCCAACGAGTGGCTCCGATACTGCCCGCCTAACCATGGCCAGCTGGTTCGAGCCTAAGGTCTCCTGAGCTAGTAGTACTGACTAACACAAAATGAAATTAGTCTAGATGTCCTTTTTGCTTCACTGGCTGCCTCAGAAATGTAATATTAAAGTTCTTAATTGAACATAGGCTTAATAGTTCACAACTGAACATTAGTTAGTAATGTCAATTTAATTTTTATTTTTGTTTCCTTTGTATGTTGTTTATAATTTAATTTGTAAACAATTTGTATTTACGATATACATATGCAGTGTCCAATCCTTCGAGTAAATTTGTGAAGTGGCCATGGGGTTAGTAAGACATAAATCAATAAACTATTCACTAACCTTGTTGTTGACATATATTGAATATAATTGTATAATACAGACACAAACACACACATACATATATAAATATATATATATATATATACATATATATATATATATATATATATATATATATATATTTATTACTCATCATCCCGAGATATGTTTTTTAACCACATACAAAGACTTGTTTACAGGAGTACATCTCATACTAACAATTTTGTATTACGTACGTAATACAAAATTTTTATTTGTAAACAAAGCACTTTTTATTACTTACTGCTAGATGAATTTATTTGTAATGGTTGGTATTTTGGAAACTAATTTAAGATACAGCAGTACACTTAATTTTTATGGAGAGGTTTACCTTCGGTATAAAAACTACACAAAATAATTTAAAAAATATGCAAATTAAAATTTATTCATTAAAATTTATTTTGTCGTCTTCAAAGTAATCGTCATTGTTTGCAATACAACTGTAATAACGCCGGGCACACTCTTCCATTGACTTCTCATAGACCGAAAGTGTTATGGCCTTTAATTCCCGCTGTGAATTACGTTTGATGTCAATCGATCAATCTATGGCTTCAATCATTTCCAATATTCATTTGATTCATTTAATTCAACTGATTCAATCGATCAATTGATGTCTTCAATTGATGCTCTTTTTACAAAAATTAAGCTCTTTCGGAACCAGTCTTACGGTGTCTTATGTGCAAAACATTGGTTAAAATTCTATGACAGTCATTTTATCAATGTTCAACTCTCAAGGCAACTCTCTAATATTGAAATGATAAATAAATAATAATAATAATAATTTTCAAGCACAATTTTTTTATTTTTTCAATGTTGTCAGTGGTAAACGTTGAAGGCCGTCCAAGACGAGACAAATCTTCGACCATTTCACCCCCCTCTTTATACGATTTGTCCCACTCTGTACTTTAATTTTCGACAAAGTACTATTCGACACAAGAAATTTTGTTTAAAACACAAAATTTCAGGGAAATTCTTTTTTCAACTAATTTATGCATAATAAAATTCGCAGAGTAACTTTGAGGTTGACCTATTACGATAGCTGCTGTATATACACTAGTTGACAGATCACGCTCAAGTTTGGTTTGGTAATTAAGGAAGATTCCACCAACTTAACAAAAAAAAAGTTCTTACCGATTCCTTTTTAAGCGGTACGTTCTTTTTAACGTTTCTGGTTAGTTTTTATACAGAAGGTAGACTAAACCATAAAAAGAGGTATAATTATAATTCTTTGATCCTTATAAAAAAAATGTTGTTTACTATTGGATATTTTTTAAAAATTACCCATTTTTCCATTTCAGGTTACATCCTAGCTGAGGAAGGTTATGACGTCTGGATGGGCAACGCCCGTGGAAACTTCTATTCTCGTCGTCATACATCATTGAACCCTGACAGCTTGTTAAACCGTAATTTCTGGGACTTCAGCTGGCATGAAATTGGCCACCATGACTTACCCGCCATGATAGATTATACATTAGCCGAGACCGGTAAAGACTCCCTCCATTACCTTGGACATTCTCAGGGAACAACTGCTTTCTTTGTTATGGCATCCACTCGTCCTGAATACAACAGAAAGATCAAGGCTATGCAGGCGTTGGCCCCAGTCGCATTCATGAACAATGTTCCTAATATGTTCCTGAGAGCTATAGCACCTTTTGCCACTCCACTGCAGGTTAGTTTTTATTTACGGACTTTTAACTAAAACTGTAAACATGCAAGTATTTTTGCTTTTCACTTATTAGGTCTTAAATAATTGATATACCCTTACCAAACTTTACAGGTCCATACCTACAAAATTTTGTATATTTAACAGACTTAAAATATTGCAATACCCTGTATTTGAAATTAAAAAATTACATCTGGAGATCATAAGATTACTGTTCCCACCTCCATTCACATTTAGCATTCAACAGTAATCCATTGATACTAGTCTTCACCATATGATATGTAACAAAAAAGGGTTTGTTTGAATTCAACAGTGCTAAAATTTAATAACAATATGTCATTAGCAATTTCCAGGCAAAGTTTTTTAAATGAATATTTATGGTATTAGTTGTAAGTTAAAGTTTCTAGGAAAATTTCTTTTTTTATTTCCTACCGAAAAAATGATCTAAAAATTACATCACACATAGATCATATATACGTCACAACAATTTATGTAAATTTGAAGTAAAATGAACATTTTTTATGATCTTATTATGATGTCATGGTGTTTAATATAATTGTGATATCATATTGACATTACATTTGACTTGATATGACATTAAGACGATGTCACATGTCATATTCATTACTTATGTCATATTCATTACATCAGAGTCAGACGTGAAAATGTGTGAAGTAATGACCCAGGTAAGACCTAAATATGTATGTATTTTGTGACCTTGCATGACATGCTTCTGATATCGGTCTTGCATCAAAGTGTTCACTGGGATTTGTAAAAGAGATTATAGATTTCATATTATTAAAATAAAATATTTAAATTAAATTCCTCAATCAGAAAGGATTTCTTTCTATGTAAATATATTAAAACTTTTTCTATTTCGCATCTAAGGGGAACTTAACTATTACTCTAACATATAAATATAACAATCTTGAATATAATTAGATGGAATATGTGCAAATTTAAAAAAAATTAAATAATTATTAAACTGTAATAGTTTAATAATTATTTAATTTTTTTAAAATTAATTTCTTTAAATGCCTATCCACGATTTGAAATTATTCTCTTATTTACGTATAGTAAAATTGTTTTGCGATAATAGGAATAAAAATATATATACTGTGAAAATTTTATGGCTGCTTAAGCAGCCTGAAACTTTTGAATCAAACATTATTTCGCATTTGAATTACCTATCTACCGATAAAAAAAATTTTTCTGATATCAATCTACATCCAGTAACCCCTTGCAATAACCCCTTGAACTGGGTAATGCAATTTTACTTTTGTAAAGTTTGATGTCAAAAATATGGAATTTTGAATTGATTTTAATTTTCACCCGTTTTTATTTTTATTTTTTTCCGGTGAGTGAGTATGAAGAACAGTCATCATTAACCTTTTATGTACATAATTTCTTTTAGCATCCTTGCATTGTTGCTGGTGAGAATTCTTTACAAGTTACTTTTTTGTTAAGAAGACATTCTGATATACTATAATTTCCAACACTGACTCACCTACGTAGATTTCTATTATCAAATGCTTTCAAAAGAATAAGCACAGTAGTCACAGTAGTCACATAACAAAAAACAACAATTCAATAAATAGGGATTACTTTATATTATTGTATCATTTTGAAACAATGTGAAATGATATTAGACTTACTTGCTAATATAAATATTTGTCGACTCACTTGGGTCTTATTATCGTTACACATAATTAGAAAGACAAGCAGTTCCGTAACATATAACTGTAATTTGATAATGAAAAAAAACAAATTTTAACTTATATTTCTTAATAATAAAAATATTGAATACTTTGCCAAATATTGCTTATAAGAGCAATATTAAAACTCATATATCGTATATTTATCTTTCATTCTCATTCACAGCTACAAGTGAACAGTATTCATACAAAAATTTAACATAACAAAATATTCAAAACTGTCATTAAACTTTGTCCATCTCAAAGAATGGTTACTTAAAAAATTTACAATGGAATCTTTATAGATAGCTACCTCTATCATTGGCCTCAACGAGTTCCTTCCAAACAACCAACTCATGACTTGGGCCGGACGAACTATATGCTACGAGAATAGCCCAGTCAGCCATCTGCTGTGCGAGAACATACTCTTCCTTATTGGAGGACAAAATCCTGATCAAGTGAATACTGTAAGTGTATGACAATTAATAAAATGGTATAAATATTTTAATTATTTATACCCAAGATAAGAAAAACAAAAAGTTTTTGCATAAATAAATAATTTTGAAAAGTCTAATTGGAGGGTTTGGAAAGTAGATATGTTGCATTTTTTTTTGTTTTGTTTGGAATATTTATCTTTACCTCCTTAGCAGAATTAAAAGAAGTAAGAAAAAACTACTTAAACACTTATTTTAATAAACTCATAAAAAAACAATTTTAATTTGTGGACAAATTAAACATTGATAAGAATCATTGAAGTAAAAGAATAATTATGAACGGACAATAATAAAGTGATAAAACATAAAAAAATCATTAAATTTATACTAATAAAAATTTAAAAAACTTAAAACTATAAAAAGTCTAATGAATCTTTTGGTTTATCACAGACTATGGTGCCAGTGAAACTTGGTCACACTCCTGCTGGTGCAGCCAATGGGCAATTCGCCCACTATGGCCAGCTCATCAACAGCGGCAATTTCGCACAATGGGACTATGGAATGGCTCTCAACCTCATTCGCTACGGCTCGCTTAGACCTCCAAACTATCCATTAAACCGAATAACGGCGCCGGTTGCACTGCATTACTCTCTAGCCGACAGCTTGACTAGCCCCACTGACATTCAACGTCTGTTCAGAGAACTGGGTAATGCATTGGGATTGTTCTTGGTGCCTCTGCCAGAGTTTACTCATCTCGATTTCATATGGGCTATGCAAGTTAGACCATTGCTTTACGATCGTGTGATCAATATTATGAGAGCCTTCGATTAAATTGATATGTAACATATTCATTTCTCTACCTATAGATTTTACGTAATGAATTCATGACATATTTATTAAAATAACACAAATATGACACATGATATTTAATTGTATTTTTGTTTAAATATAACATTTTGCATTATTATGTGGTGTAGAATTCTTTTATATCAAAATATATAATAAACACTCGATATTATTTTCATCTGAATCACATTACTATAAGCAAAACTTACAAGTATTTCCAATATATAGTATTAATTAATATTTATAATAATCTATGCTACAATAAATATTTATAATATTCTCTGCTAACAGTATTAGAAACGTGAGGAAGAGGCTCTCAAACCCTCTTGCTCATAGTTTAAATGCTGCTTTTTTTTATATGTTAATATTTTAAAATAATATATTATAAATATTAATAATCAAGAGGGAATTAATAATTTCTGGCTTGAATAGCACAATGAAATGAGGAATTCCAATCTATCAACAGGATAAAAAGAAATAAGACTAACAGAAATTTTTATTCAGGATTAAATCATTTTAGAACGGAGTGAAACACTATTATCTTCTGTCACCCTTTTATCTAGTCTGATCTCATGGTTAAATAACTTGTAAGCCATATAAGTTTGAAATGTTTATGTCAATAACACCGGTAAAGGATACCTACGGAGCTGAATGTGACCTATAATGAGGAAAATATGCGAAGAAATATTCAAACACAAAAAATAATAAATATAATATTTTTGTTTTGCAAAATTTGTTTTATACAACATTGTAATACCAAGATTTTTAATGTATGAGAAACAAAATTTGTTATTAAAAATTCCATCCCAAATCCCAAATAGTCATTGCTGACCCAGTAGGACTATCGCAACTCCTATCTATAAATAGTGTAAAACATTTTGCTGTAGTCAGCAAAATACAGGTTTTAGAATCTTGAGACACATGAATGATAAATTAACACAATACCATTAATATATACTAAATTTGTATTATTGAGTGAATGGCTACACCGCTACATTCTACTGGAATTATGTTACGATTAAACACAATTAAAACTTAGTCTATATGTTAATTCCAATTACTAGCTATATTTATATTAGGTCACATCAAAATTTGTCTAAATATTTAAAAATTGTTACGTAATAAACAGCCAAATACATTTTTTGCAGTATTCTGTGCGAGTAACACATTAAGTAATTTATGGGCTAGGTGTCTGCCATACGAACTAAACACATACCAATTTTAGTAATGTTCATTGCTTGAATACAAACCTATTAAATAATAAACGTACTGACATACAAACAAAGTTTCGGATTGATAGCACTAGGTGGGATATATACTGATATTGTTTCCTCCAGATGTTATCTCCTTGAAATCAAAAAATAAATTAAATATTAACTTGATAAGTACTATTATACACATAATAATACTGGAGTAAATGTTATAAAGAATACTAGTTCTTAATTCCACAAACTAACAATATTTCTGAATAAAAAAAATTAAATCTTTAATAATAAGCTAATATTCACGTGTGAATATTTGCAATAGTTTTAACTAATAGGCAACATGTGTCATGTGGTGGTAGTTTTAAGCCACACAAAGGTATGGGAAGCTTAGAATAGTAAACCCTGTTAAAAGTGGAAAGTAGCAAAGCTAGGCAGTCAAGGCTTTGACCAAATGACGTATTTTAGAGAGTAAAGTCACTGAACAAAGTTTCAATCTTATGGCACATTTCCGAAGAAAAAATCGACACTTAACCTTAACATAATTTTATTCTTATGGTTCGGTATATCAAAAGACAAAACGGAAGCTATTCGCGCCATTTCCACACGGATTGTCTCAGGCCCCCTCCTGGAACTCGTAACATTCCATCTCTTACAAAAGAGGGGACCTTCGAAGGTCTCCTAACAGTGTCCTGTATCTACTATCCAAGCATTTCCACCTTACAGTGTTAAAGACTATCCCTTCCCAATGAATCATTTAGGATCTCTATCTGTTCAAAAACTCACTTTTCTAACACTCTAAATGGCTCAAAGATCATTCCATTCTCAACTAATGGTCATTTTTGGTGACTAAAAGATACCACATCCTAATGCTTCACATGATTCTACAAAACAGAACCTAAGAAAATCACTCAAATATCTGACTGTCACAGCCAATTTTCCCACAGACTTGAAATTTGATATAGTAATAAATCGTATTATCCCATGTTTTGCAGTAGATAAAATTTTAAAATATTTGTACTTTTAGGTTTTTTTTAGGTTTTATCAATTTTTTTTAGTTTTATATATCTTTTTATATGGAAACTAAAAAAAAACTTTAGCATTTTATGTGGCACACCTTAGAGATGCACCAAAATATGCAAAAAGTGCACAAATCTCTCCTATTTTTGAAAATACTGAACCAAGATTCATGAAAAAACAGGATTCTATAAATATCTTATAGATCTGGCTAGAATTTTCTATATTTCATAATTTTTGCGATGTTCACCATATTTTCATGCCTCCGAAAGATATATTAGACGATATACTTACATGGTGTAAAATTAAACTTTAATATTTTTTAGTAATTCAATGGAATGTTGTGTCAGAGTAAATACATAACTCTCCCAATGCGATTTCTACTCGTACTGAATGATTTGATTTTTCAATTTCGAACTGGTCAACCTGTTTGATATTTTGAATAAGTATTATTTATCTTTCAACCTATTATTAAAAAGAAAAGAAACTTCTTGGTCCTTTGATGATACAAGCACCATTATTTCATCAAATATCTGTCTAATCTCTGTGGAAATTTCACAAGGAAAGGAATGAGTACTTAATGACAACATTGTTTTATTGGTTTTAAGTGGACTGTCTGTTTAATATTTTTCATAAATGTTGTTTGTTTTAGACTTATCATCCAAAAAAATCATGACCTTCACTCTCTTCTGAAATATGGTTCTCTTTGCAGTACAGTTGTAATATTTTCATTAAATATGTGTCTGTTCCTGAGTTTTATGCTCTCTAAGTCTATTTTGCTATGGTGGAACAGGGTCAATCAAACAGATTGACCATCTAGAAGACGAGAAAAAAATAAAATAATTTTAGGTTAAGTGCTCGTTTATTTTCCTATGAAAACGTTGTAGAGTTGAGACCATATTTTTGATATATATTTTGAGATATATATTTTTGATAATATCAATGATCTTTTTGCTTTCTAGGCATATTTCATAATACTGTCCTGCTAGACCCTTTGTACACCTTGCACTACTACATACATGTAATACTCATGGTGTATTTTAAATTTAAGCAATATGCAATTTTAATATAAACATTTATGCAATTTCTCGTGAGAATTAATATATCATTAGTATTTGGTTCTTTTTGTAATGTTAATACTCAGTATAGTTTTAAGTTTGAGTAAAATATTAAATTCCAAAGTACATTTTTATGACATCTCTCACAAATAGTGGTAAATAGATATTCACTAAGTGTTACGTTACACATTTATTCTGACACGACATGGCATCGTCTTGTAAGGGAACAACAGAGTGCCTAGCCTTACCACTGCTACTGAGACACATAATTGACACCAAATGTGTATATCTATGTGTGTGTCCCATATCTCAGTGCTACAGAAGCTGAAATATATTTTAGTAAAACAAGTTTGATTTTCATCAAATTTTCAATGAAAATTAGAAGATTAGGGATATGTGTCTATATTAAAAGGCGTGTTTTCATTTTTGATGAAAAACGTTCATATTAGCCAAGTTTACTGTAAATTCTGGGAATATATAGTATAATGTTTTTTGTATTGTAAAATAGATCAGACTTTCATCTATAATTCAAGTAGATTACTTTTTATTGGTTTCATATACTCGTATTTATGTCATGAAAATCAGCTTTTTACAACTCGTTGCTCACCAAAAACGCTAAAAAGGAGTAAGTTTAGAGGATTCATTTCAAACAATTATACTTTAATTTGTAATGGGAAAAAAAGTAGTAAAATGCTCATTTCAACTTCTTTGATTTAATAAATTTAACTTGAACCAACAGCAAAAGAGAAAAAGAAAAACATTTATTCAAAACAATTTCTCCCATGTATTTTTAACATCTGCTTGCCATTCTATGCTGATATACGCCCCAAGTTGATCGTATCATGGCCGCTTTGAATAAAATATTCAAAATTTCTGTCCACACTGTTAGTTTAATTATAATGGGATTGACCATTCTTAGCCATGATAAATAATTTTACCTAATTGAAATATTTTTTTCATAGTGTCCATTAATTTAAAATTTATATTTACTAGCTAAATGATGCTTACGTTATAAAATATATATATATATATATATATATATATATATATATGTGTGTGTGTGTGTGTGTGTATGTGTGCATATAAATATATAAAAATATATTCACAATATTTCTATAAACAAAAGGAAATCATATTAATAATCAGAAAATTATTCTTTATTAGGTGAAAAATTATTTTATTTTTAAGGCTGTTTATTGCAGATATAATCTATTTTATTATTTTTTCATTATATTATTATGTATAATAGTATAATGAAAACATAAAACCAATGATAAAGAAAAGAGAAAATTACAGAATCTTTATGGCAAGGGCAATGATCAGGAACAAAGTTTAGATTAATCGAAATTTCTCAAAGAGGGGTCAGCATATGGCCTTGACCTATCTTTTCTTTTCAAGACTCGTTTGATTATCAAAAGCTGCAAGAAACTATAGCAATGGCTATTGATGTCAAAATGTGTAAAATATGCATTGTGATTTTACGCTTATGAACGTATAGTAGGCAATATATATACTGTTTTTCTCAAAAACCATGCGACACTGAAACTTGAAATTTGCATAGTAGTGGAAGATCCATTACTATGCCAAATTTTTACCCATATATTTTTTACTAACTTTTAAAAACTAAAATTTTGAAATATAAAATTTGAAGATGGAGCAAATAAAAGCCTTTTTTTTTAATGTTACATTTATTATGGATATCATTTGCTTATGAGACACAGACCTATATTTTAAATTGTATTTTGAAAAAGATATTCCAAAAATATGCAAGGTTTATTTCCGACACCTCTTAATACATTTACATTATGAAAAATTATTATTTGGAAATAGTTCAATAGAAATGATATTTAACTGCCTAAAAGTATATAGTACCCTCGTAGAACAGGTTCTACATAGGCTTGACAAATTTTTATGTATTTTATGTAAATGCGTGAACATGTTATAATTTTAAAGTTTCTCTGCCGTAGTTATACGAGCGTTATATTCATAATCAAATTAATCATTTTTCAACCATATTATTATTAGTTTTGATTTATTGGACTATTTAATGCATTTCGATTATTTATTCTCTTAAGAAATATTTTAGTTATGTCATCCATTTGCTTGTTAATTTTGATTTGAATTTCTAATATATGCAAATAAATAAAACACCATGAGTCCTATCTTTTTACAAAAATCTCAAACTAACATTCCGGAATAATATTAATTTATTCTAGGTTTGTATACGAAACGTTTAAAAGAACCTATTTTAATCTATAAATATTAATTTTTATTCACTCCTTCACTTACGTGTTTTTAGTTAAAAACTTATGGAGAAAAATTATAATATGCAGGGCCATCTAGAATGATTAAAGGTTAAAATATTTCTCTCTAAGTTAAGAATTAAAGAAAGTGATTCTGTTTTTACCTTACATTGCGCTTAAAAATGTTGGTTCTCTGTTCCCATTGTACACTTTTTGTTTCATATATGAATGTTCCCGAAAGAATGAGATTTCCCCGAAATAAAAATTAGCCTATGTCACTTTCTGACCCCAGCTATTTTTGTGCAAAAAATCATATCAATCGCTTGAACTATTGCGACATGAAAGAAAGACAAACAAACCTAATTTAGCATTAAATTAATTACGATAATAAAACAGTACAATTAGCCTGTCTGTGTATTGAAGAAATTTACGAAAACATATATTAGAGAAGACACTTTCTTTGTATTTAAATTCTAATTCACTTAATAATATGACAATTAGTGGTCATATTTTTAAGCCGTCTTCCTAATTTACATATAGAAACCAAGTAAATCAACCATAGCACATGTCAAAAGGCAAAAGAATAGTAGCCACTAATTAGTAATTACGAGTTATTGCTACCCCGATAAAGCCGCATATGGAAAATACAATCCTTGTATACATATATTATATACATATATTAATATAATACCTTGTATATATATATTATATACATATATTAATACAATACCTTGTATACATATATTAATAAAATCCTTGTATATATAATACAATCCTTGTATATATATAGTTACCTGGACTGCTTAACGGATGAAATCCTAATTTATACAAAACAAATAAAACCGGTTATTAAACAAATATTCAACATATATTTTCATTTCAGTTATAATATAGGCGATCAAGTAATGCGAATAGATTATAAATTTGTTGCACATCACGAGCACATTCACTGTGCGCGAATTAGTGATTTTACCACTAGTAGTCGAGCGACAGGATTTTTTAAATACATACTTAGGCAAATTATATCTTGGATAATTTTCTTAATGCATGTTATATACATACATAAATATATATATATATGTATAAATTTATATATATATATATATATGTATATATATATATATATATATATATATATATATATATATATATATATATATACAGTCATTCCTCTACAACTTTAACCGTCACAAACTAAAATATACTTTGTCATTACAAAGCAATGCCAATTACTCATGTTTTAACCCGGATGTAGACATGTTTTGATTAATTTCTCCAGATATGTATTTATCTGATTACAACATGAATAGACGTAAAACTCTAAGATTGATATCGGCTTAAACGGCTTAACTGTTTAAGTTTGTACCCCCCAGCAATATTAAAACAGAACATAGTTTAGAAATACAACATAATTTAGATTATGATAGTGGAAATATAGAGCAGTTATAAAATAAAGTCAAGAACATTTTTAACATAAAATTGATTAAAACATATTCATGCAAACAGATTATAGAATAAAAAGTATCCCTCAATATTCAAATATCATCTCATTTCACAATACCTTAGTCACAATATATATTAGACATAACAGATATTTCTGTGTGTTTGTGCTTTCATTTATCTAATTTATTTAATATATCTTAAGTGTCTTTATTATTACAACTATTATTTTTATTTTATTAATAATTTTCACTAAAAAGGTATGCGTGAAGAAGCACAACCGTAGTCTATAATTATTCCACAGTATACTAAAATAACCATTCCCAATATTCTATGAAGAGTTTATGTAAAATATATTTAATTCTAAAATATAATATTCCATTGTAGAACGTGACGTTTTCGTACCTAATAATTTTTCACCCTCACCATAGACAAAATTTTTTTGCAACACTGGCGTCTAAAACAACATCATATCGGATAACTCATCACTTTTTTATGATATCAATTGCACAATAATCTAACTTTGGGTCAGAGTTGAATTTGTTTATAACAAGAGAAAATCAATTTTGTGAAAAGTCCCGCTGTTTTGTGTTGTAGGTATCATGCAATGTAAAAATGTATTATATGAAAAAATTTATCTTTTTAACACTACTGAAATGCAAAAGCGTTACAATACTGTTTGCATAATTATGTATAGAATAAGGCATGCGCAATATCAAAATATTCCGATAACCAACAAAAAAATTATCCCATTTTTTTTCGGCAAAAACCGATAATTATCGGTTTTGATAATATTTTACAAAATCTTGTTTTTATATAGGTAAATGGATACTATTACCTAAAATAAACCACCTATACACAGAAAAAGAAATATTTAAAAAATAAAGCCTTCTTTAAATCAACAAATGTATTTCTCAATCAAATAAAATTTTATAAAATAATCATATAATGGAATTATTATAATCATTAGTTTTTTTCTTAAACTTACATGTATGACTAAATCAACCACCATAATCAGGGCCGGATTTAAACTTAATGCCGCCCCTGGGCATTGAAAAAAATACCGCCCTAATACTGAAATTTCAGTTAAACTTATAGTTGATGTATTTTATTTTTAAAAAATAATATAATTAATTTATTATATATTTCAAGAACATAAAATAATATTTGTTTTTTTTTCTATAAATTATAAATTTTGCACTAAGGGTGACTTATAATTGTATTACATTAATTTTTTTACAGGCAAACACGCCTGGCTTTTTGAATTGCAAATTGGTCGATTAAATCTTCGCAATCTAAACATTGAAGTACGTCTGACTCGATGCATAGAATAGCTAAGCTATTGAGTCTATTTGCACTTATTGTAGAACGTAAGAAGTTTTTAATTCTTTTCAAACATGAAAACGATCGTTCTGCGCTACAGTTTGTTGCAATGTCATAAATATTCGATATGCGATTTCCACGTTTGGGAACTCAGTATAAAGGTCGTTTGTATGTAAAAATTTCAAAAGATCGGAAGGTGACTTTTGTTCCATCATTTTTTCAGTGCAATAAGCATGGAAGTGCACAAATTCGTCATCTAATGAGGACTCGAGGTCTGACGAATAAATATTTCTCAAACGTTTAGCTCGTTTACGAATTTCTCTAATATTCAAATTACCAAATTCAGTGATCCCGAGAACTTTTCCTGAATCTTTTCATATGCTACACATCTTTTGCGCAATTCAGAATCCAGATTGTCAAGTATGACATTGAAGGAGTTGACTCTAAAATGGTCCCGACCTGACAGTTGTACATCTCCATCCCGTGATTCCTCAGCATGTAATTTTCTCTTCCTTTTTCTAGAAACTGTTGTTTTATATTCTTGAATTTCCGAAATTTTTAAAGCATTTTTTTCATATATTTCAAATTCATTTCGCGTATCAGCAACAACTTTGATCAAACCACGATAGTCATCAATCACTTCAGCAATGTTACAATCAACTTTTTGAAATCTTTGGCTAACAGCATTGAATCTTGAGAGTAAAAAATGCCAAAGTATCTGCATAAATGCTGTTTCAAGTCGCTCTAATTGAATTCGAATACCTTTTGGTTCTTGTCTTGTAATTGCATTTTGTTGGATATCTTCCTCAAGAATAATCAAAGTCTCAATTATTTCATTGAAATGTTCATTGAGTACTTGAACTGCTTCATAACGAGCTGACCATCTGGTTGCAGATAAAGATTTTAACGCAATTCTTTTTTCAGTATGAGATTGTAAAACTTCCCAGCGGTGCGTCGATGCAGTAAAGAAGTTGTATAAAGTTTGTACTGTATTAAAGAATGAAGCAGCTTCTGGCGTACATTCTACTGCGTGAACTCCAACTAAATTCATAGAGTGAGCAGCACAAGGAGCATGTTCTGCAAGACCATTAATTTCATGAATTCTCG
Source organism: Druceiella hillmani (assembly GCA_039881145.1). Taxonomy (NCBI): domain Eukaryota; kingdom Metazoa; phylum Arthropoda; class Insecta; order Lepidoptera; family Hepialidae; genus Druceiella; species Druceiella hillmani. Next base: position 2,841,248 of record JAYKKI010000081.1, read on the forward strand.
CCTGTAAACCTGAATAAATCCCTGATACATTATTCGCATTATCATATGACTGACTTCGACAGTCTGCGAGATTAAGATCAAAAAACTCAAGAGTAGACAATACAGCAACTAGTAAATCGTCAGCTTTGTGTCCAGAGTTTTCAATAAACATCAGAAAACGTTCAACAGGCGTTCCATCTTTTTTCACATATCTGAGAACAAAAGAAAGTTGGTCGACGTGAGATATATCAGGCGTGGAATCTACTATAATCGCATAATATTTCGCTGATTTGACTTCTTGAACTATGATAGAAGACACTTTTTGTGCTAAAAGCTGTATAAATTCTTCGTAAATTGTTTTCGATAAGTAACTTGTACTGCCAGATCCTTTATTTCCGAATTTTCTAATATGTTCTTCGAGAAATGGGTCAAAAGAAGCAAGGAATTCAATCAGCATCAAAAAATTGCCATTATTTGGAGAGCCAAATTTTTCGTCACTTCCCCGAAATGGAAGCCCTCGAGAAGCTAAGGCTTTAGTAGCAGCGACTACTCTTCTTAAAACATTTCTCCAATACGAAATTTCTGTTTCAGTTTGAATGAATAAGTTGTGGTCTATTCTATTCTTATTATCTGATCTTTGCTTAAGAGTTAACATACATTTTGTATGATTTTTTGAGTGTTCATGCTCAGTAACACGAACGCCTGCATGCTTCCAATCATTAAATCCGGTTTTACCATTAAACGAACAATCCACATCGAAAAGGAGACAAGCTACACAGAATACAGACCCTTTACTAACTGAGTAAATGAGCCACGAGCGTGGAACTTTTTCACCGTTAATCAATTTTCTAACAAATAGTGATTCTGACAGCCATCGTGAAGTTCCATCACTATAATCACGTTTTGTACCGGAGAAATCCAAATTTGTATTTTGCTTACACCCATGAGTAGCGACATAATCTCTGGTGAAATTGTTTATAGCCCATTCTCCTGGATCACCGCTTATCACAATATCTACTGATCCATCCTCTTCTACAGTTCTCGTTGAGGTTGGAGCTTGAAATTTATCTACATAATTTATATTCTGTGGTAGCGAAGAAGACGTAGCAGTGTCAGTACTATCACTCGGAGACGAAGTCTGTTTCGAAGTCGAAGTTGAACATGCATCATCACCTGTCAAAATTTACTATCATTCTATTAATCTAATTATTACAATAAATAATAAATGCATGTATCTAAAAATAAGTCATTATTATACTCGGAACAAAATATGGAACTTAGCAAGATTATCGCGACAAACCTTCGAGATCAAAGTTTGTACAATCTCTATTGATAGATTCTGATTTTTGTGTAACACATTCTTTCTTCGTAAAAAAATTATCTAGCTTGGGAGTTTTACTCAAAACCTCTTGTTCCTTTTTACATTTGTCTAAAGCGCGCTTCCGATACTCAAATCCACTCAATTTTTTTCGTCCATCACTCATGTTTGCCAATCGATTATATATTTATGCTCAACAAATATAAAATTTTATGCAGGTTAGATTCATGTAAACATGTCAAATGCGCAAAACAGCGACATCAAAGGAACCTATATACATTTGTAAAACAGACCATAGGTGGCAGCATGCACTATTGCATGTTTATAAGATTCAAAAATATAAGATTTTTCTTTTAAGTTAAAATTAGTTAATGTAATCAATAAATTATTAAATTTTCTAAAAATTAATTAATTGATTGAAGTTTATGTTTTAAAAAATTCAAAAGTAACTCCAAAATATTTTGAATTTTTCAGAAAAACTACTGAATAAATTCCTTTTATTTTAGAAAATAAAATTAATCGAATATTATTTTAAATCTTCAAAGAAATAAATTAATTAAATCATTTTGATTATTATTTTTTACTAAAAGGGCCAAAATTATAATTTACAAATAATGCATGAATTGAATTTCATAAATTATCAATTAATTAAAATATGATTAATTTAAAAAATTAATTAATTATATTGATTAATCTTGATAAATTTGCCGCCCTAGAAAAAGGTTTCCAAATTTTGCCGCCCTAGAAAACTTGCCGCCCTGAGCACTAGCCCCGACTGCCCGTAGTGTAAATCCACCCCTGACCATAATACTATGTTATACTTCTCTATTAGCGTTGAAGTAAATAATATCATTTCTAAATTAAATTTTTATGAGCTTTTTTAAACAAAAAACTTAGGAACTTCTTGTTTACTTAATTATTGAGCTAGTTATTACTAACTCGTAAGCTATAACATAATATACTGAACCTTTGTTTTAATTAAATTAATAGAAACTAGTTCCGTAATAAAATTAAAAGAGATTAACATTTTAAATAATCATATTTTAAAAAGGTTTTTTGAGAATTAATCATAATTGTTATATTTTTTTGCTGCTGAAAGTCTATCTATTTATACGCATAAATGACAAGCAATCTATAGTTATTTCATTCAGGCTTATCTGCAGCTTATTGCACAATATTCCAATTGCAGAAAAGGCACGTTCGTTTTCAACACTTGTAGGTTTATTGAGTGAAGCCATCAATAGATTTTAAATAGCAGTTGACTGCGATCACCACCGTATTCAAAAAGCAATATTGCAATTTTAAGAAGTGTGTTGATATCATCACTTGAAGTTAAAATGTCTGATCCTTTTGCATCTTAATTAATTATGTTTAATTTTTGATTGGTTGGTTGAAGAAGTTTGATCATGGTCATTATTTTTAGTTACTTCCAAAGTAATCACTAAGCAGAAACGAATTTTAATAAAAGATTTAACATCATCGTCTGTAAACGGTCGTTGTTCAAGAGAGAGTAAACATCTGCATCATGTTCATCGCCATTAAAATAGCCGTTAGGCTCATGCAAATACTACATAAGCCTAGCAATTGGAAACCGCCTTTGTTTTAATCTATTTATGAGATTCGTATGAAGGTCCCGTTTAAGATGAATCTATCTACCATATCACATAGTGTGTTACATTGTGTCTTGCAGTCTAACAACAATGTGTTTTCCTTGCTAAATTCCATTTTAGCATATTTCTGAAGAATATCAGATTATGTAAAGGAATTTCTAAACTACCACACAACATTTCTAATAACAGGTCTGAACTGAACATTTGTTTCAACATTTTAAATCTCTTGCTCCATTTACAATCCACCAGCATTTGTTATAGCTAGTCACTTCTTGAGATTTGGCATAAATTGTATCAGCAGTTGCAGGCCATGAGCCAAACAAAGCTGATGAAAGCAGTTTAAATTTCGTCCAAGCTTTATCATTACTGAAGCTCCATCAGATATAACACAAATGATGTCAATGTCGAAGTTCACACCAAACTCATTTAGCTTCTTGCAAAAGTATTTTTCACCTTTATCAGAGGTATTTTCACATATATCAGGTTCCTTGTAGTATTCTCACATCGGAAAAGTGCACAGTGAAGGTTTACATTCACATATCACCTATTTTTAGTTGATGTCCACTCATCTTAAGATATGCAAAACTTGTGTTCTTCATTTCTTAGCTCCCGTATTTCTTTTATGAACTTTTTCTTAGTTTTATTGTAAAACTTCACAGATATGTCTTTTATAGAATTTGCACTTGCGTGTAATTTATAACCAGTTTTGTTAAAGGTTCTCAAACTGTAAATGCTCCAAAAGGCATTCCATCTAATGCTATCATTCTTGATATCATTATATCCAAAGATCTGTTTGATTCTGTAATCAGACATTTTACTTTTTTTCGCTGATACTAGGGCTTCTATCGACGCCGAGGTTGGTAATAAAGATGTATCATCACCTTTTTTTTTGAAAGCCCAGCAGTCTCTCTATATTCTTCCGGTGTAAACATTGCGCTGTAGAGGGTTATCGCATGTAAAGACCTTGAATGGCTGTGAAGTTTCGTTGCTGCACCCACACACTTCATAACTTTTCCACAGATCTTACATTTTGCAGTGCCACCTGTCTCTGCTTTTAAATGATGCCACCGTATTGATGTTGGGTCCAAATTCTTTTTATACAAAGGTATATAGTTGACGTAGTTTTTATTCGACATGTTTAATATACTTTACGAATTGAGTAGGTATATTACCGTAATTAAATGAAGTAGATACTTACTCATATTATTATACACTAAAACATACTCATATTATTTACACTTTTCTAATATGGCTAGAACACAACAACAGACAACTTACGAAATATCTTCTTTAATACAATATTTTTTTTTATTATGTAACATTGATCATATGTTAAATCGATAAAGTCGACAACAAAGGGTTAAACATTTTGAATCTTGTACAAATGTAAAATGTTAAAATTTATATTTTATTTTAAGATAAAAACAATTTATTGAAATAAATAGGTAGGTTAAATAGGTTTACTGCATTGGATTTTACTTGATTTAAGTAGTAAATAAGATTCTAACATAAAAACATGTGAAACTCAAATTTATAGGGAAATACTATATCAATATTTACAGTAAGAAATCTATGACAATAAGAATTTGATAGATAATAATATTGTATGTCAAACTATACAATTTTTTCTTCATGTTTTAAGGTTAGAACCTTGTTTCCATTCCTGTATATAATGTTTAAATATTGTATTATCTCAGAAGAAACTCTAATTATTGAACGAGTAATGTAAATTTTAATGTTATAAAATGTAATCAAATACTTACAAATAATCCCATCTTAAACTCACAGTTCACTCACGGCAACGAAAGTGAACGACAGTGATTCGTGTACAGTGCACGCACACACACAATGATAAAATTACAGCGGCGGAAAGGGAGTGGCCCGCGGTCCTGCGCTCAGCGTGGCATGGGATATATCGAACTGAGTACTCAGTTTGTCCGGACTCAAAATAATCGGATACATGTCAGTTTTCATTGTACAAAATTCTTATAAGTTTTTTATGGAATATCGATATTTCTCTGTTTATTTTTCTATATTTATTGTTTTTCTATATAGACCGAAAACCAATAAATAACCAATCATCGGTTTGCATGCCCTAGTATGGATAGGTTACAATCCATAGTTACGTAATAGATAAAAACCGGGTAACATAATGGATGGAATTGGGGTTTCTGTTTCAGAATTCACCACTTCAATGGTTTTCTTGTTGCATTTCAATGAAGTGTCTAGTATAATTACCTCATGAAGTGCGTTATATAAGGCCCTACTAAATTTATGATAAACTACAGGTACAAAGTAAACTATAGAAGATGTGTATAGTTCATTACCACAGACTCGTGTAAAATTGTTGTATATAAAGAACATTAAGTTCAGACGTATAATGAATCACATCGTGCATGAGAGAGATTAGATGAAAAATTACGTAACTCTGTATTTACATAAGTCAGGTTTGCATAAGTTAGGGTATTATTATAAATAAATAATTATTATACTGATAGTCATGTGTGGGGCCGATGGTAAGGCCTAAACTTTGACATATCTTGTTGTCTATAAGTCAAATAAACATGAGTTTAGAAAGAATTTGAAGATTGTAATTCTTTGCTATGACTTGGACTCGGTGCAATACATGGACTCGACACATTTAATCTGTAAAACTAACGTAGATACTTGATACATTGTGAAACTAAACTTGTAAAGTAACCCACATCTCATCCCCAGATCAGTAACTGTTTCAGTGAATCGAAGTTACTTTTTAATCACTGTAATATTTCCAAAAATTAACTCATAATGTACAATAGTCTGTACTTACGTCAATATAATACGCATCACTAATAAAGCCTACTTAGGCCTTTTTCACCCTTTTTATTATATTTTAGGAACTTTTGATAATCATTCTATTAAAGTCCCAAACCCATGGCTAAAAACCAATTTAGAAAAGAAGAAAAGATAATAAAACTTCTTATCTATTCACTCATTAAATGATTTGGTTGCTTCTAAACTCCATCATTGGAACTGTACCATGTCTGCAACCATATAACAAATGACAATATCCTATTTCGTTGTCAGACTTTGTCTAAAATGGTTTGAACATGTGTGCCACATGAGAGAAACCCGGCTTCCTAATCAGATTCTTTGGAGAATTCAACGTGATGAATGTGAAGACCAGCGAGATTTGCCAAGGACAACATAGTTGAAATGAGTTAAGATACCCATCAGAAAACAAAGAATCGACTTAAACGAAGTGGGAGTTGCGGCTTATGACCGAAGAAAGAAGAAAGAAGTGGTGAAAGAACATGTGGATCAGCCACACCTAAAGCAGCATACTAACTTTGAGGTTACGCTTAATCTCGTGCCTGCTAAGGACCAATTTTATGCGGTAACATCCATAACATTTCAACCAATTTTCTCAAAACTTATTGTTATGGTTGGCTGGAAGAAATTGCTCATGCAGAAATAAATCTACCATGTGTACTCAATATTAAAGTCAAAAAATAAATAAATAGTTCGTCGAATGCGTTATAAAAGAAGGTGAGAGAAAATAATTGTTCTTTACAACATACTTCTAAAGAAATGTTCGCCTTAACCTTTCTACAATCAGTTGTGAAACAGCCTGACTACCTAAAGTTTCAAAACCAATCAATATCAAAAACCTTTAATTCATATACAATTTTTTACAACTAGCAATGTAAAAAATTTCTTTGGTCCTTCTATTCACTGGGCACTCTAGCGAATTCCAATATTACAACAACCTAAAGATAAGGAGGATAAACGCAAATTTATCAAATCAAATTCTCATGCAGAATGTAATCCTTCTTTAATAGATATACAAACGTATATCAATATAATATACAAACGTATATAATATGGATATTAGTTTGTATATATATGCAATACATTTTTTGATAAGTACTGAACGTACACATTAAAATATGCAAACAAGTCCTTTTCGTACATGGACACCAAAGAGATGAGCCTGGTCTATATGCACTCGTATAATACATATAGACTAAGTAAAATGGTCTACAAAATTTCAGTGTGGAATTGTTTGTGAATCATAGTTTTCTAGGTTTATATATTTTCACTGATAATATGAATGTTGAAAAATGTTATCAAGAAAGAATGTTGAAGTCTGCTAAGAAATTATTTATATTGCATAACCACATTCAATTATTTCAGGAGAACAATGATCGCAAATATCAAAACCGTAACACATAGAGAGCCAGAAATAATATTTTTACTTTAAATTAGCACATACAATCATGTGACACAAACACAAAAGTATCCTATTGCGTTTTAAGATAAGAAAGTTGATTTTTGGAACAAAATTTATTTTTGAAAGTTCTATTCTATTTGGACTTGTGCAACTGACTATATATTGCAATATGAACAAATTACTCAAGCATAAAATAATTGCATATAACCCCATTTGTAAATGCCATATCAGATAAAAGGTTTCTTAACCTTTTATCTGTTACGACACTTATAAAAATACAATTTGGCAGTGAAATAAATACAATAAACTATACAATTGAAGCACACAACAGACATTCTATTCCACATATAAGTCGCTTTTCGAAAATGGGTATTTTGAACAAAGAACAAAATAACATAATGGAAGTTTGAAATTGTTTTGTAGATACTAAAAACTAAATTAAACTGAATTATGTTATATCTTGTTAAAGGTTTCCAGACTCGCTCTCAAAGTGTCATTAAAATAAATGTTACTATTCTTAATATTGCGTTCAACAATATCTAAGCACTAGTTTGGTAAACAATAAATGTCTTGACTATCACACAATTTCTATAATACAACCTAGAGTATTTAAGTTATACGTCTACTTGCGACTGTCCTACATTTACTACCGCAGCAGAACACAAGACCCATTTGTAATTAACCATATCCACCCTAACAGTATCAGATCAGATAAACTATACCATGAAATGTCAGAAAAGAGGGATTATAACAGGAAACCATGACCACAACTTCGGTAGAAATTAGGTAACAGAAAATATTTTAATATTTTCTAAACAGACACATCCAGGCTTATATTCATCTTAACGTGTGTTTGAGGAAACATTACACTATTTTAAATAACACAACTTAAGTATTTTAACAAGTTTACAACTTTTACTCTATAGTATAAAATATTTACAGTAGAAACGGTGAGACTTCGTTAAAATGTAAAATAGACACTGAAGCCACTCTGGAAACTAATTTACAGACAAACCATACCATTTATATTTATATCGTTGGCTTCGATTATATCACTATTAAATTACTAATTTTATGAAATATATATTATGCCCTTATTATCAATAGAAAAAATATTAATTTGATAGAAAGATTTGTTGAATAAAAGGAACAAGGCTGCTGCAGAAAAAGAATATTTATTTTTTGATGGTTCATTGTTTATTTCTTCTTTAGACTTGTAACGCCAACATTATATGGAACATCTAAAACACAGAGATAAATACACAACAGAGAGATAAATATATTTGTAAGTAATCACCAGTTTATTTACATGGTTTTAATTTGTTTACAATAAATATTTGTTCATTCAATCAATAACTCTATTACTATTATTCTCCAAGATCGTTTCTGCCCAACAATGTATATATCAACATTGTGTATATAACTGTGTGTATAATGTGTTTTGGCTCCCCATCTGCCAGGTCTACTATAGCGCTCAATGTGCTAAATAGCCTATGCTAATAAAATTAAACAGTACAATAAAAATTTTGTAATACAGTCTTTGGTTGTTGATCTCCAAAATACTCAATGTATACATAAGATAAAATACTATAGTACAAAAAGACTCTAAAATGATCACCCAAATCAATCATTCTATTAGGAGAAGTTATATTTAGGGTATGAACTTTGAAACTTATTATCATATCAATCAATTAAGTCAACTATTATTCAAAAGGAGGGGATCTAAAATTACTTCTTACTTTCAAACAAGTTCAATACCGGACCTTAACTGAGCTGATAATCAACTATGACAATTTCAATATTCATAGATAACAACCAGAATCTCAACTAATCTTTTTAAATACATAATGAGCTGTAAATCACGTTGAATGTAAAACCACTTGCAAACAAGCAATGTATCATCAAATATACTATTTAATGTTCAATTAATTATCATATTTAACAATAATTGTATTAGTTTTTGCAGTAAATAATATATAATGGAAATAGCAATAAAAAACAAACTAAATCAGAAGTGAAAATTAGATATAATAAAAGTGAAAATGTGAAGTTAATCAAATGCATGTAATTATAGAAAAATGCGAAAATTATCTGAATAACTTACAACAAAATCTCATAAACATATAATTTTGGATATAAATACAGTAATGATTATTCAGTTATGATTGTACGTTAGTATATTAGTACGGTTTTTTTGTAAGCTATACAGTTAATTTATGCAAACACAGAGACTAATACACACACACGCTAATGCATTAGCATGCACGCATGGTCTGATATAAGAAATAAAACAATATTAACTAATTGACTCGTTCCACGAATCAATATTGGAATGAATTTTGTTGAATCGTTATTAAAATAAATTGTAATAGTTGACATTGCTTTGCTAACGTAAAGAAAACCAATGAAAAATTACAGCCGTCAACAGTTAAAAGATGCTAAATAAGAATTTTAGATAGAGAATATTGTCGCAATGACAGAAAGATGAAAGTTAACAGAGAAAATAATACAAAGAATTCCAAAAGGAAATAAAGAAAATTGAAAAGCTATCTACAATTTCAATTTTCTTAATACCAGATAAACCAGTTCATAAAAGGTACATGAAGTATCTTATGTACATAAATATATTTATTACATTTTTTTTAATTAGATTCATTAATTAACATTTTTTTAGTAACAAACCATGTTTGTGATTGTAATAAAAATAAATGAAAATAAAAATAAATGATTGAACACATTACATTCATAGATCTCCGTATTATTTTTAATATTTTTACTAAACCCTCATTTTTCTATTAGTTTTAAGTCTTGTTTATTCTGAATTTGTTTTTCATGGTAATTTTAAATAACCTAACTCTGAAATAATGCGGCATTACTATATAATCAAATAAATTCTATTAACATATGTAAGAACATGTAACAACATACACCAAAGACAAAATCACACATAACATGACAATTATTTAAATTATGATAATTAAATTGTGCATAAAGCGCCAATCACAAACTCCATACATGATTGCTTTATTTATCTTTAATATCTAAATTACAAAGAAGACCGATAATTAATTGCAAGGATTAATGGTCTGCAGATTTTTACGAATGCATACGTGTGCTCAAACATGTTTTTATAAAGTAGGATATACAAAGTATGTGCTAACATAGATATGAAAGGTACAATATCTATAACCATAAGAACGTGAGGTACATAAAGGTTTTATTGTACGGACTGCAATATTAATAAATATTTTATGCAAAGAGATTATGCAATGTAAGTGGGAAAAAATATTAGTATGTATGTAATTTGTACGTAAGTTTGATTTGAGGCTATATAATAAAATACAATAAAACTTTTCAATATTATAAATTGTTGTTTCATTTACTATAGAAAATATGCAATATTAAATCATCAGTAGGAAGATTAAACTAAAAATCTATAACACACTAATTCTATCAGTCTTAATTTATGCAAGCGAAATGTGGACCCTAAACGCAGACACACATCATCGGACACGTTTGGGTGAAAGGTCCTTAGAACTATCTTTTGCCAAGTGCAAGAAGAGGGTAGATGGAGAAGCAGATATAATTCTGAACTGAATAAACTATATGGACAACCACAAATCACCTAGTAACAGATTAAGATGGATTTGTCACATGTGATAATCCTACTAAAATATCAACATTCAAAAAACCCGGAGGTACTCGACCAAGAGGTAGTTCACCCTCTAGATAGATGGATGACATTGAAAAAGACATAAAACTTTGAGCATAAGTAATTGGAAACGAGTCGCAATTGTTAGGAGACGCTGGAAGAAGCAGGTAATAGAGACAGCCAAAGTCTGTAAGGGGCTCTTTAGAAATTAAGATTTTTTTAACGCCTTTCTAATATCTGTAGAAATGACAAAGTTTTAAGCCAAAATTGGAAAATAGAGAAACCATTTGCCACCCTTTTCTATTACAAACAAAAGGCAACAAATCCCATACATGTTAATATGTGTTAACTAGTGTTTCTTTTTAAACTTTTGACAAATCAGTAGAAAAAAGCAAAATATTACGGACTCAATGTTCTCATCTATTAATATACCTAGCTATGTGGTACAAATATTATAAAACAAGATTTATACAATAATAATTTACAACATTTAAGTGGTCCGTGAATGACTGGCCTTACTTAAAGTATATATATGTCATGGATTCGCGAATAACTACAGTTCAGAAGTAACAGTCAAAATGGCTTTTTGGAAAGTTATAGCCTTGTGTTTACTTGGGCTGAGCCTAACACACGGCGCTGGATCGCCGCACGCTGAAGAAGTTTCTCAGATGTTTAGTCACACTAGCAACTATGTTGTAGATGTTTTAGAAGATGCTCGTTCAGATGTTGTAAGTTCAATTATTCTGTATATCACTACGTTATAGAAATTACAAAGAATTCAAAATGTAATTCATCTTTTTGAAATTTGCGAAATTTAATTTCACAAAAATTTCATAGTATTATTTTTTGTATTGGTCAAGTTGTTCTTAACAATGTAACCATAAATGTTTTGCCAATTAAATTCGCTTCATAAATATAATCTTCTACAATGCAATTTTAACCAATGTAAATACATCGATAACAAAACCCATTCGTATAATTGAAATTTACTCCTTTTTTTAGAAAAGAATTTCTTTTATATTATAGTTTTTTTCGTAAACATTTTTCATATAACTGTCAACTTAATAACAAATTACACCAAGATTCAAAAACCATACTCTAAACACATAATGAATTGTATCCTGTTCTATTATAAAACATTTTATAGGTACTATTCTCTTGTATATTATCTAGAAAGATGATGACAAGTCATATTGCGCCGTCCAAGTTTGCCCTATACTGACATTTAGATCTCAATAGACATCATTATTCAGCTTCTGATATTATCCTCTTTTTCAATGGATTTGACCAAACCATGTCTTACCATCACAAAAATTGTCTGTTTTTGGATCAACTCTTTTTATCCCATATATTATTCTCATTTCCAAGTTTTTTAGCCTATGTTGCAATATATTTTTTTCTCTCAATGTTTTGTACAAAATTAATTCTTGATCACGCACTGACATTTAGGTCTTAATAGACATTATTATTCAGCTTCTGATATTATCCTCCTTTTCAATGGATTTGACCAAACCATGTCTTGACATCATAAAAATTGTCTGTTTTTTGGATCAACTCTTTTTATGCCATATATCATTCTCATTTCCAAATTTTTTAGCCTACATTGCAATATATTTTTTTCTCTCAAAAATTAATTAAGAAATTTGTTTAATATGATAGCGTTAATTTGTAAGAAAAGCAGCAGAAACAAAAAATTTGCCAATTTCAAATTTAAAATATGTATTATCTTAAAAAATGTTAATACAAACTTCTAAATGTAATTTCAAAACAGTATTGATTCTGCTCCAAAAAAATAATAGGGTAAAATGTAACCTAAACCGTACTTACTCATTTTCCACATTAATATTTTCGGTAGGATATTATTTACCAAATTAAAGAAGAAATTAAATAAAACATGGTAATTTGATGTGTATTTATAAGTTTCTCTAAGTTGCATGAATTATAATTTATACAAATGTGCATCAAGTTTTGCACCAATACTTTCTTATCAATTTATTGATAAGCAATATATGATAAGAGAATTATTGGACAGGTGTCCAACTGCAATACAAATACAATATTAAGAAAGGTGAACAATTGATAACAGAGCTATATAAAAAAAAGACGTGGCATAATAGAAAGAAATAGATTCGTGTACTAATTATGCACACTTTACTACAATTTTCACTACCAAGTGGTACAACAAAACATTTGAATTTTAAGATTTTGTGAAAAAATCTTCTAAGAAAATTTCTAATCACATAAACCCGACTTACATACCAAATTTTTGTTTCGATTGAAAATTTTGATTCGAATGTGAAAAATAATACAAACAATGCTGTGATACCACACCACATCAAACAGTATTGTGACAATTGTTTTTTGTATAACCTATCGTTTACAAGTCATGAAATCAAATGATGAAATGAAATCTTGTAAACAATAGAACTACTAAACAATTTTGATAAAAATTGTAAAAAATTAAATGCTGCATAAAAAATTACATGATTATGAATCAATTTCATTTGATAAATGGTTACAAGATGGTAATTTCATACACAATCAATAGCTAGTGAAACAATTTCAAATCACTATTTTTATCACATAACTGACTGAATGTGAAAATATTAAAATTTTATCGGGCCACATCAGAAAAACTGTTTTTTTCTATGAAAAAAGTTTCTAATAAAAATTATTGAGTTTTTATAAACCCAAAAACTCTTTAATCTACAAAAAAAAGTTTTAAATGAAAATTTTAGTAATTAGTACAAAATAAAAATTTCATATTTTGATTTCCAACAAATTCTTAAAACAGAAGTGTTTTTTTCGATGAAAAAAGTTTCCAATAAAAATTATTGAGTTTTTATAGTACATTTTTAAAACTCTTGGATCTAAAAAAAAATTTTAAATCAAAATTTTAGCAAATTAGTGCTCTGCAAAATAACAATTTCATATTTTGATTTCCGAGAAATTCTTAAGAAAAAATTGGAAATCTATTTTTCACGACCTTAATATTCTTTGTCTCGTAAACTACTAATTTAAATAAAGGGCTTTTGAGAATAATATTTTTGTAAAAAATTATCATTAAAACTTTTAACGTATGATTTTACTGATATTACGTTAAAATATTAAATAACTTGAAATTAATTGGAAAAACTAATCGTTAAAAGATTAAAACGCTATAACTTGTAAATGGTACGTTTTTATTGCTAAGATCATGTCTTCTGATTTTTATAATATGTTTCCGACATAGAAATCGTAAGAAGCTTTACTGGGTTGTATCGTCTAGGATGTCTCGTTACCAAAATTTATTTCCTCTTAACAATAACTTGTCAAGCTTAGTCCCATTTTAAATACCTACTTGTTATTCTGAAATTTTTCGATGATAATCCCGCATTAAACTTTATCTAATTACTGACTTTATCTAAACATATATATTATACTCTACCTCTTGCTGTTTTAAGAGATAAAAAAAGTTCATCCTCAAAACTTAATATTGAAGACGTTAACCCTCCATGTAATAGATAAATGATAGATATAGTTAGGAAAACATTCATGTCAAAACTAATTAATTATAAAAGGATTTCGCAAATCATTTACATTTTAACTCGATAATAATTCTTTGAGACGCAAACTTGTAGATTAGATAAAATTACTTTTGTTTTGAGGTTTATCGCTGTGAAAATATTGTAGGCGAAATATTTGAGACGAAATTCACAAATAAAATTGACAGACGGCATTGTCAGTGGATTATCTACAAAAAAATTGTGAAAATTATTGCTAGTAACTATTAAGTCTATGATTTTTAAAAAGAATAGCAATAGAAAAGCTATATTTAGATATACATAGAAAAAATATTATAATATTTATTCAGAGTATGTAGAATATAAAAATTATTAGCGATATGTTTGAAAAGACAAATGAATATACGTATTTGTCAATAATTACAGTGAACAAAATTAATGATGCGTCAAAATACGCACTTAAAAAAAAATTAATATTTTGGGAACATGTCTACAATGAGTTTCATAAAGCTATATCCACCTGTTAAAGTGTAATTGAACACAATATTCAATATTGTCTTGACATTAGCAGCCCATATGTTACTCCACTATGTACTTTATACGCATAGCAACTTTGATAGCAATTTGTTGCTGAGTTTTAGATTTATTAGGTAACAAACAAACAGACAAACTAATGAAGAAACTAACTTTTAGATTTGTAATATTATGTGTAAATTCATTTTCCTAACATTAAAAAAGAGTTGATAGCAAACAAGCTTATAAAACTTTACACAAGCACCTTAAAACTCATTGCAAGTTATATTAAGTAAGCACACAGATTATGAATAGCTAAATCCTATTGACCTGAATTTATAAAGTTTTAAAAGGAAATGAATATGGGTGAAATTATGAAATATAAAGGAAGTAAAAGAATTGTTTTATTACCATTCAATATAGAACATTGATGTTACCGATTACCACTCTGCAAAGTATAATAATATAGATACTAGTGGAATAATGTAGATGAATAGGCAATATAACTTTTCAGGCATTTAGAAGTTTTTCTTAATACTTACATGACATTTTCTACTCTAATTAATATACAAGATCAAAATACAAACATGATTGATCAGCAATTAACACTAAACGGGTAATTGTTAGAGTCCATTAAAGCAGATACATGTTATTTAGATGCACACCAAATATTAGTGCTTATAAATAAAATTTATAACAATTTAAAGCAGTATTTAAATGACCACTGTTTAGATACATTATTATTCCCTAAACAAAACTACACAAATTGGTATTTAAGACATTT
This sequence comes from Druceiella hillmani, assembly GCA_039881145.1. Taxonomy (NCBI): domain Eukaryota; kingdom Metazoa; phylum Arthropoda; class Insecta; order Lepidoptera; family Hepialidae; genus Druceiella; species Druceiella hillmani. The sequence goes on from JAYKKI010000081.1 coordinate 2,856,820, forward strand.
TTATGAGAAAACATAACAAAAAATTCAACTGATATTAGTCACAAAAACCAGCATGACATAAAATTACCCTTCAGGTATAATCATACTCATTTGAATATACAACCTCAGGGCCGCCGCCTGTCTCCTGTAAGCATTGTGAGAACAATGTCACTTTGAACAAAATTACAAAGATTTTGTGAAGTGTGCACCTTTTCCGATTTAACAATCTAACGATCGGCTGAATGTGTGGCGAAACAGAGAATTGTTTGAAAGGATGACTACGCAGTCAAATAGATTACTGTTCACATAATCGTGTTCAATACCGTGTACATAATTCACAATTGTATGTGTTAGAGACCCAAATTTTGTCCTTTGGAATTCATATATCTGCATCTTAGTATCTCTTTAGAGCAATAAAAAAGAATAAAAATAAACGTATTTATACATTACCCGCATTCCACCGCTAGTCTATAAAAAATGTATTAATACATGTCCTGCGCTCTACTACCAGTGAACGTAAAACATATAAATACGTTTCCCGCATACAATGTGTTAATCATTAAACTTTCATTGAGTCTACTCGATTATCTAAAATTTTTTCTGAACTTTTTAGAACATTCATTTAGACAATTAAACCAGAATACACTGTGAATGACTTTTGGTAGATTTATACAGTCGCAGTTTACTTGTGTTCGAACCACCAATAAATTCAAATACAAATACGAGATCCATAAATTAACATTCTTCACTCACATCTAATAAATAAATTATAACATCCTTTGTCTCAACTTCATCACTGGCTTACTTATGAGAGCTAGTGTAAGCAATATAAGTTATATAATAATAAAGCAAATTTAAAATAGATTAAAATGTAAATTATAGGGAGATTATTAACCAGTTATGTACCTCATTGTCATGGGCAGCCGAGGTGAGCATAATAATTTATATAACAAAAATAACTGGTTATGTGGTTGTTGGGTACTAAATACATATTTTGCTTTCTGCACCTATCATTTGGCGGAAATGCAAGAAATTAAAAGAGTTTATTTACTGAACCACCCTATTTTTTAGTCGCAAGCCACCACTGGACTTATATCTAAGAAATAACACAACTAAATAAAAAATATTATATGGCCTATAGGTGTGTGAATAAAATTTTGTCCCAAATTTTTAAACTTAAAGGAATAGCGCCAATAATCTTTTTTTCTTATTTTCTCTTTACATCTGTAACTTGCAAAATTTCTCGAGAAAAGCTTAAGAGGGGACAAGCCATAAGGCAGTGACAGTGTACATACAGGCAGACAGATTGGCAAAACAAACTTATAAAACGTCTAAGTTTGTCTAGAAACTCAAAAAGGAAAGAATACTAGCTTTCAAAATTACTGTTTCAAAATAAATCTTGAAGGGACTGACTTTCATTCTGGAAAACTGAATATCACACAGTGTTCAAATCTTATTGCCAAAACTTTTTAATTTTTTGCTGAAAATGTCTCTAAAATATATTTTGTACATTTGCTTTCAGTTCACACTGATACGTAGGTATGGATATCCAGCTGAAATCCATAGAGTCATCACTGAAGATGGTTACATTTTAGAAATGCACCGGATTAGGCATGGTAGAGACCGGAATAACAATCCATCAGTGAGAAGACCAGTCGCATTTGTGATGCACGGCCTACTGTCATCTTCAGCTGATTGGGTGAACATGGGACCCAGGCAAGGATTGGGTAAGCAAATTATGTTAATTTAATCCATACTGAATAAATTTAACCAAATCTCTTGTAAATGGTAATAACATCTATATATTCAAATAATGATTACCTATGAAATGAATTTATGAGAAAAACTAAAATATTAGAAAATATATTAAATAATAAATATTTTAAAAAATGAATTAAGTCTTTAAAGCAACAGATTAACAAAAGAATACTTTTATTTTTTTTTGCTTTCAATATATCATCTCTTTCAAGTACACCGCTTTGTAATAAAACTATGAGTTTTGACCTACGTACTTGTAATAAAGGGTTATAATCAATAATCAAAGCTATAAAATTAATCATTACCACTACATTTCTCTATTTAGTCATATTAATTTCTAATAAAGGATGTTCATGTTGTTTATAAATGAAATCAACACATGACATATATGGGCACATGCATTTCTTGTCATGTGTAAAATTTTCTATTAAAGTAATACTTATGTTATTCATAAAATAGTTGTTGGAACAGCTGATGTATTATTTTCCATCGAGTATTTTCATTAATTCTAAAAGAACCAGCGAAAAACGATATTTCATTAAGCCCATTTGTAAATATCAATGAATACCAGTGAAAATACAGAAATTAAAACTTTGAAAATACATTTTAAAGTATGAACCTATTAATAACCTATTTAAGGTTATTATAGATAGATAGAAAATAATACAACAGCTGTTCCAACAACTATGAGATCAGAATGAGATCAGAATAATACGTAAATTCACAGCTTACATGTGCAAAGGGAATAATGATTTTGGAATAGACTTAACTAACATATCATTAAATAACATTTCACCATCTTTCTTAGTTTTGTAACCCAGATTTTTGGTCACATCCATAATCAATTACAATTTCAATACACAAAAATAAAGACTTTTACTACAAACCAATTCTGTATGTTCAGAAGTTAAAAGTGTCTGTTTTGTCCTTTTTTATTGATCGCGTTGGGCTTTACATAACATTTGACCATACCTATCTAGTATTAAAAAGGGACATTTTTTATACTGACATGCATGAAAGGGTTAATTGGAAAAGCTAGAGAAATATGTCAACACCATAAAGTCTGTCAAAGCTACTTATTAGATTTTAGTAGAGAAAATATGGTATTATTACAGAACCCCATATTCATGTTAAGCATGAAGTATATTAAAAGGAACTACATCTTAATATTATGAAATTATTTTAGGATATATTCTCGCTGAAGAAGGCTATGACGTCTGGATGGGTAACGCTCGCGGCAACTACTACTCCAGGAGACACATTAGCCTCAACCCAGATAGTGCACTAAATCGAAGATTCTGGGACTTCAGCTGGCATGAAATTGGAAATATTGACTTGCCCACCATGATCGACTATGCCTTGGAAGTGACTGGTGAAAATTCTCTCCATTACATAGGCCACTCCCAGGGCACAACAAGCTTCTTCGTTATGACTTCCACAAGACCAGAATATAACGCTAAGATCAAGGCTATGCAAGCTCTTGCTCCCATTGCTTTCTTTGAACACGTTTCCAGTCTACTGTTGAGAGCACTCGCACCATTTTCTGGTCCTATCGTGGTAAGATTAATGATGTCATGCAAGAAATTTTAAAAATTCATAGAATCTAAATTTGTTAAGAGATGTAAAACGTAGTTGCGGAAAGCACAATAATGATAAATCTTCTTTACAAGTTTACAATTGTGCCCTGATTATGTCACGTTACCCGAAATTACATTACACCTTAGAAATTATTTTTAAAAAAGCTCGTACATTTATATAAAATTCAAACAAAAATATTAAAATTTAACTTTCTTCAATGAAATTATATATTAATTTTAATTTTTAATTAACATGTGTCTTTTTCTACAGACCGCTACTAATATCCTCGGCCTGGGCGAGTTCCTTCCAAATAACGAATTAATGACCTGGGCTGGTATTTCTCTGTGCTATGAAGGTACTACCATAACGAATTTGTGTGGAAACATTCTGGTACTAATTGGAGGACTTAATGAAAACCAGATTAATCAGGTTAATATTTATTTAACATTTTTTTGTGTTTCATAAAAAACAATATATTATTAAAATATTGATCATAAATCTGTCATTCAAAGATTTTTGATAGTTTAAACAAAAATTATTTGATTTTAAATAATATTTAAAAGAATTTTTTACAAAAATTATTAACATTACATTAATCATATGTTGAAGCAAAATGAAATATTTTACCAAACTTTTTTCACCAGTCCTGAATATATTTTTTTAATTTCTCCATACCTCCTAAAAAACTTTATTCTCAATTATTATGTCTACTTTCATTCTCTACGGAAAACTTTTACTTAATTTTTCTGATATTGTCTTTTAAAATTTACAAAACTATTTTTTAACCCAGTCCTAATTTTGTTTTTCTCCACATCTCATAAAAAAGACTATTCTCAATTATTTTGTCTACTTTCATTCTCTTCACAAAGCATTTACTTAATTTTTCTGATACTGTCATTTAGGATTTATGAAACTGTTTTACCCAGTCCTGAATATATTTTTTTAATTTCTCCATACCTCCTAAAAAATGTATTCTCAATAATTACATCTACTTTCATTCTCTTCGTAAATCATTTAATTAATTTTACTGATTCTGTCATTTAAAATATACGAAACTATTTTTTTACCCAGTCCTGAATATATTTTTTTATTCTCTCCATACCTCCTAAAAAACTGTATTCTCAATTATTATTACTACGTTCATTCTCTTCGCAAAGCATTTACTTAATTTTTCTGGTATTGTGATTTAAGATTTATAAAACTATGTTTTTAACCCAGTCCTGAATATATTACTTTTTCTTTATCCATACCTCCTAAAAAACTTTATTCTCAATTATTATGACTACTTTCATTCTCTTCATAAAGCATTTACTTAACTTTTCTGATACTGTCATTTAACATTTACAAAACTATTATAGTGGAGCTAACATCTTAACACTTTATTATTGAATAATAAGTACAAATTCCACCACTGTATCATTCCAGACTCTGGTACCAGTGAAGCTTGGACATACTCCAGCTGGTTCATCCAACAAGCAGTTTGGTCACTATGGCCAGGGCATCAATGATGGCGGGTTCCGTCAATACGACTATGGATTCGTACAAAATTTGATAACCTATGGCAGTCTTAGCCCACCAAATTACGACCTGAGTCTCGTCACAGCACCAGTTGCACTCCATTATTCCTTAAATGACAATCTAGCTGATGTAAGAGATGTGCAACGTCTATTCAGAGAACTGCGCAATCCACTGGGCTTGTTCCTTGTACCTTTGGCCGACTTTACTCATTTAGACTTTATGTGGGCCATCGATGTTAGGCCCCTATTGTACGACCGTGTTATCAATCTTATGCGTGCATTTGATTAAAATGTCCTCACAAATTTATTGACAGCGTTTAAGAAGTACTTATTGTAATATAACATTGTGAAAAACTCGATTAAGTTAAATTTGTTATTAAATTAACCATATCCATCGAGAAATGTGTGCAGTTTTATTTTTATAATTACAATATAAAATATATCTATAAAAATTTTTTTGGGTTTACTAAACAAGAAATGGAAAACTCATTTACTGTGATATGTGTTGACTATGTTACTGACTAAAGGACTTCGTTTAATCATAGTAATACCAGAAGAGATCCAATCTGTTCTAATCATGGAGTACGAGTGGATAATATGATAATAACGGTAAAACTCTTAATAATTGATCAATGAGGAATTAATAGTTTTACATTAATTCTAAACCGGTGTAGGAACGCCAATAATTCTAAGTTTACACTAAAGAAAGATATGTTTGTTTGTTTTTTGAGTTTAACAGAAAAAACGGCTTCTCCGATTAACATAAAATTTTTAGCATCTTATAACTTAAAAAATCCTGATCGATATAGGTATATATAAAATGTGTTAATAATGAGTATTAACAGTATAAGCGAAGAGATTCAAGTGGGTACATTTTTCAGTTAAACTTTTGAAGCAATGTATATTAAAATAAATTGTGAAGACATGAAAATTTACAAAAAAGATCAAAATTATATCGTTTATTTTTATGGGATTGTCCATTATGGCCCGTATTCTTTTACAAAATTGAACTACGGAAGTATTTTCCAGATTGTTAATCTGGAAAATACTTCCGTAACTAACCATTATGACCGCGTAAAAATAATGTTGCGAAGAATTTAATAAAACAATTAATTCTATGAAAAAGTTCCAAGTAGCAAGAAAATTAACGATTAACAATAATTAACACAGAATATTTTGATTTTCCATCACAAAACAGGCATCTGTTCCTACAGTTTCCAAATGTATCCTATTTTTAGTGATTATAAACTTAGTTCATAATATAAAAATTAAATTACCTGAAAATGTGTAAAAAATTACAATATAATTTTTTTTAATTTATAATTCTCTTTTCAAGGCAAATTTAAAAAAAATATTCTGAAACAAAGTTAATAACGTCCTGAATTGAATAATATTACTTCTAACTATCGTATTCTGTCAAATAGTTCAAAAGTTAATAACATTTTAAAAATAGAGAATTGTTCAAATTCATATGCTTCATTATTTCTACACTTTGTGTATATATATATACTTTATAATCACTTATAAAATCAATCCATAAATAGTTTTTTACCAGTATTAGATCATTTATCAGATAATCATTACTATATTAGTCACAAATCAGCTTTACATAGATAGTTTAATTATACCTATAAAACAAATTCTTAAATAAAATATTAGGTGAACAGGTTAAAGGTTATTCTTTCCATAAATTCCAAAGTAGGTAACTAAAAAAAGTAATTAATTTTCAAATGGTAACATGAAGATATTACCTGCATTTAGGTAATTATTTGAAATATAATTTGGCATTTAATAAAAGTAACAAATCATGCTCCTTGAACTACAAGGCAGAAGTACATCTTCTACAACAGTTTAATTTTCATTAATTAAACATTCATAAATACTCTGTGGTAGAAAAAAACATTTTTGAGCCATCGTGGGACGCTTAGGAGACGTGACATATCTAATTTTTTTTTAAATTTTTATATTGAAATATTATAATCTGAACTAAATACGAAAAAACAAATATTGTAAATATTCTTATAGTAGTTAAGAATGATATATTAATTTAACTTTCTTATTTTATTTTTATGAAATTATTTATCATTGAAATATTTGTTAACTAATTCTTGAAAATATATTATTAATTTCAAAATACTCTTAGCTAACAAGACACGAAGTTGACCAAATGGAAAGGCGTGTCTTGCCATCAGAACATTGTAACTCCAATCCAAACGTGCCATTAGAGGTTTCACATCAATAAAACTAATTAAACCAAGGATAACAATAAATTATCAGACAAAAATCCATGTGGTTATGGAAAAGGTTTACTTATGATTTTAAATTTTTATGCGAAGCCAAAAATGCACTAATTTCATTCATAGCTTATTTATCAAGTCTTCATTCATTCATTAACACCTCACCAAAAGAAGTTTTAATTTGATAAACTCACAGAGTGTTGTATTATTCAAACCGAAAAACAAATATTAAATTTGAATTTTTGTATGGAGCCCATTGACCCCGAATCACCAGATGGCGCTTCGAGTATTACCAACACCTGGGTAGATGGCGCTGTCTTGGGAAAACATCATTCATAGATAGCGATATAATAGAACAATGAATTCACATTAAAGCTGTTAAAAATATATTAAGGAAATATTTTCATTTTCATATATTTTTATTGAAACTTGAATGGTTTGTGGATGACATACACAGCTTAATAAAATACATATACAAGGACGGACAATACATATAAGGATGTCATTGTGTATTCTCTGATATATATTGCTTAGTATGTAAATGGGAGAAATTCATTTCCAAACTTTAGTAAAGTTTTCAGATCAGATTTATATTTTTACAACTATTACAGTCATTAGCGTAACAACACAATATGGGGACCATAGCGAAGTGGAGTCCCCACAAATTAAACACATCGTTATTTTTATTGTAGATACTTTTAGTATGTTGTAAAACCTCACAAATAGCACTATCCACGTCGCAACCAAGTAGAATTATAATGTACAAAGTAAGTGCTACAATAATATATTTTAGATTTTGTTTTTATTAATACAGTCATAAAAGGAAATACTTAACAACTAAAATTGTTTTTCTTCAAGATTTTATTTCGGCAAAATTGTCAATTACTTCATCAGAATCCAATTTTCGAGCCGAACAACGTTTGATTGACCTTATCGCTAAGTTCTGCAACCTTTCTTATCCCACAGAATTCCTTAAATATGTTTTTATTAATTTTAACTCTGAAAACGATCGTTCGGCACTGGTGGTAGTGACGGGAACTATAAAAAATAACATTGAAGCGGTATGTATTACAGGGAAGCTTGAATATGTATCGCTTCAGTGTTTTTTAATAATTAATAAATAAGTTAATTTTTTATAATTAATAAATCTGCGAGATCCCTTTTAAAAGTTAATTTAGTAAAAGTTTAATTACGAAAAATTAACTGAAAGCTGAGACTTAATAAGAATTTCGTAGTAAATATATGTTTTTTATACAAATCGACAAACTCTGTAGCCTTGTCTAATAGGTTTGAGTCATTTAAATTTTTCAAGGATGTAAGATGTAAATTATTAAAATTGAAAATTATTTCATTCATACCAATGAAGCGAAATGTCAACAGATTTATGATGATATCTAATACATGATAAAACGCGTTCAATAAAAAAAAATGTTTAGGGTCTTGCAAACGTTCATCCTTGCCGTTTCATTGAAATAGCCTTTCACCTTTCTGTGGCGAGTTTTAGAAAACTCGGGAGTTATGCTCCATTTTTTTGCTATGCGCTATCAAGTCTTCAAATTCATAACGATACTTTTTAATCTCTTCCAAACGCTTCGATGTTTGTGATTTATCTGTTATTTTAGACTGAAGTGCTTTGGAGACTACAGCAAATCTTTGTCAAATTTTGCAGTGAAAAACCAGTAAAATAATAAAATCGTAGTCTTCTTCAGTTTTACAGCTACATCTTATTCATCTGCTTTAGAACTTAATAGAATAGTTTATATTTTTTTTTGAACTTCTGCAAACCGGGCTTTCAGAGTAAAAATAGCAACACATCATCCTGACCACTGGGTTGGATTAAATTTGTTTAATATTACAAGGGCTGAAGTTTCATCTTGTGCACCAGAAATAAGGCTTGATAAAAAATTCCACCTTTTAATGCTATGCCTAAAAAATAGGTAAACTTATTGAACGGTTTCAAAAAAAGTTTGCATCCCAAACACATTTTTTACAGCATCATTAACTACCAGATTTAAATTATAAGCAGCACATAGCACATACACTGCAACTGGCTCAAAATTTTTGATGAGTTTTTGAACTACACCATAAATACCTTTCATATTGTTAGCACCGTCGTGTCCTTGTCCACGACATTTGCTGAGGGGAACTTTTTTTTCCATATCACTTTCAAACTTGATATTTCACAAATGGACCTTGAAAATGACAAATGGTAAACTAAACTTTCCTCTCTTGGTAAACTAAACTCTTTGATTCCTTCAGAACTCATCAAAAGTGCAGCAAATCAAAACATCGCTGAAAATCATCAGCTCATTGAATCAGTTTAAAACCAAGAAGTTTTGCCTGAGGATTGGAAACTGAGCATTGCCCTATTTACAAAAAGAGGGACGTTTTGGAATGTGCCAACTACAGGGGAATCAGTCTCCTTTGCGCGTCTTGCAAACTGATTTCCAATATACTTTTTAACACACTAGTACAACAACATTGTAGGCGATTACCAATGGGGTTTTCGCAGGGGAAGATCCACAACAGAATAGATCTTTAGGCAATTCCTGGAAAAAACTAATGAATTCGGCATAATAAAACACCATCTCTTTGTTGATTTCAAGACTGCATACAATTCAGTAAACAGAAAATTGCTCATTGAAGCGATGAGAGAGTTTCCAATACCTGAAAAACTTATAAATTTGACAACTATTACTCTAACTGAAACAAAACTTAAGGTCAAGATTCAGAATAATCTCTCAGAGCCCATTGTTGTTTCAAATGGGTTCAGACAAGGGGATGCACTGGCCTGCTTGCTATTTAATATTGCCCTCCAAAAGATTGTGAAAGATTCCAACATAAACACCCATGTTACAATCTTTAACATATCTGTTAAGATTTTCGCATTCATGCATGATGAAATGCGTTCAATCAAAAAAAACGTTCAGGACATTGATATTTTCGCACGAACTCCTGAGACACTTAGGGAGGTCTTTACATCACTAGAGGCTGCAGCTTGCAAAATGCATCTTGCAATCGACCAAAATAACACTAAGTATATGACCTGTGCCAATTATAGCAGCCCTTATTTTGAAATTGGGGATTACAAATTTGAAACCGTTAGCAACTTTAAATACTTAGGATCAGAAGTTAATACTCCCAATGTTATCATGCCTGAGATCCGTAGTAGGGTCACAGCAGCTAACCGAGGTTTTTTCAGCCTTAAAAAGTACTTGAACAGCTTCACCAGTAGACAAACAAAGATTCTGATTTACAAAAGCTTAATTAGAACCATTCTTACCTACTCTGCTGTGATATGGACAGTGACAGAAAAAGTTAAACGTACCATTTCTGTTTTTGAAAGAAAGATTTTAAGAAGTATTTTTAGTGGTCTAAAATGCAATAACATCTAGAGAAAAAGAACTAACTCTGAACTTTACCAATTATTTAAAGAACCAGATCTATTCAAATACATTGCAATTCACAGAATAAAATGGGCAGGGCACTTGAGCAGAATGGACAATGGTCAGACAACAAAAAAGATTTTCTCAGCCAGACTATTAAGCTCCCGAAGAAGAGGAAGGCCTAAACTTAGGTGACTCGACTGTCTGGAAAAAGACTTTAAAATCCTAAGTGTAACGAACCAACTTTCTCTGGCTAAGAACAAGAGAGCTTGGGAGTTGATTTTGCGGAAGGCAGGGGCCCATCCTGGGCTGTCAAGCCATTGAAGAAGAAAGAGAAGAAACTAAATGTTAATTATAAAAGACCTATCCGTTGATACTCCACTCACTAAGATTTGATGTACATTATATAATTGACATCTTGATATGGACCATAAACTTGCAAAATTTTGTATAATTGTATTGATTAAAACATAATTTTATTTATACTTGCATCGATTGAAAACTATGGAAACTGTGAGGCTGTGACAGACAGACTTGATGAAATTATAAGGGTTCCTTGTTTTACTATGCAAACCTACAAATACTAAATGAAAATTTTTTTTTAAAAATTATACATTATAATGTACTAATTCTTACGATGTACTGTATATGATTTAGCCCAAAATTGCCTAACAACAAAATTAATAGATCTCATTTAAAACATTAAAATAAATTATAACTTATCTTAAAAATATAAGTGTATGCTGTGGCAAACACTTCTTGTGTACTACAAGAAATCTATGTATCTCAGATATGCTGTTAAATATGACTTTTGAATTAGTTTTTGCAAGTTACAAATATTAAGAAACAATACTATATGGTGCCAAAATATATATTACTTAATTTTTAACAACATTAATATTTTTAAACTGATAACTCTCTAGAGCAAAATTTATTGATTAAAATATAATTACAATATTTTATATGTATATTATATATATCTATCTAAGTTTACATTATACTTGTATATGAGACACATTAAAGCTTATTAGCTTTGTAACTTATGAAGGAATATTTTGTTTCCAAATCAGTACATATGTCTTCAATTTTCAATGTATTACAAGTCATTTCAGCCTTGATTTCATACTTATTTTACGCATTAAATACATTTACTATTCCACATGTTGCACTGCATGCTATCCCGATAAATGATGTCAGTGCAGTAGAAAGTACAGCAGCATGAAGATTTCTTTAATTATTAGAGATAGAGCAGCTTATAACTTCCTTAAGTGTAATATCAAGATCATTCTCTAACCGAGTGTTGCATCGTGAACAGCTTAAGGCTTAACGCAAGCAAATTCAGTGATGATATTTGGTAACACGCTCCTTTTCAATATAGACATGCCATTAGAAAGATGTCCCTATGCCGATTTAATGATTTCGTACCTGACTTTCTGTGAATATTTAATGGTCTTGCTTAACCGTTTTAGTTCCATGGTTTTTTACTCGTATATACTTAAAAATGTCAAAAAAATCATTTGTTTTTGATGTCATTTACCCTTGTCTCGAAAAAAAAATTGTATCTCTTCAAAAATTATCCAATTTTAATAATTTTTTCTGTGTTTTCTTAATAAAAAATTGTACAAGAAAAATAAAATACTGAATGTATAAATATTGTTTTAGTTTTTTCACATATCTCTGTGAATGTATAAATATTGTTTTAGTTTTTTCACATATCTCTTTGAATGTATAAATATTGTTTTAGTTTTTTCACATATCTCTTTGAATGTATAAATATTGTTTTAGTTTTTTCACATATCTCTGTGAATGTATAAATATTGTTTTAGTTTTTTCACATATCTCTGTGAATGTATAAATATTGTTTTAGTTTTTTCACATATCTCTTTGAATGTATAAATATTGTTTTAGTTTTTTCACATATCTCTTTGAATGTATAAATATTGTTTTAGTTTTTTCACATATCTCTGTGAATGTATAAATATTACACAATGGCTGTTAATATTAATTACTTCTGTTTTTTTAATTTTCATGTTCACAATTTTCAATGTATACAGTATGATTACATTGTTGCCAAAATTTTCGTTTCTACAATGTGGTCTTAATCACATCATTTTGTTTTTTGATTATTTTGATGGATATTGTAACTTAATTATTAAATTTTCATTAAAAGTGCTTACTTCGTTTTAAATTTTTCCATTATATTTTTAAACATTCACTTTAATAATTAAGGGGGAAACAAATATATAAGAAATGAAAAATGGTGTTTGGAAAAAGCATTTAAGCGATAACAAAATAATAAGACTTTCACATAGAAGCGGATGGACAGACATGGACAGCCATGGATTTACAAAAATTAATTTTCTAGTTGATAAGCAACCCTAGAAAGGAAGAAGCGTTAAATTAACAGCCTTTAAACTACTATTTCCAAATGACTCACTTTTTTTCCGAAAACTAGGTAATACAAAATGTTCAAATCTTACTGCCAACAAATTTAGACATTTTCAGTCAATAAAGTCACTAAAACATAATTACGTACATTTGCTTACAGTTTTCTCTAATCCGTAAATATGGATTCCCAGCTGAAATCCATAGAGTCATCCCTGAAGATGGTTATATTTTAGAAATGCACCGGATTAGGCATGGTAGAGACTGGAATAACAATCCATCAGTCGATAAACCGGTCGCATTTTTGATGCACGGCCTATTGTCATCTTCAGCCGATTGGGTGAACATGGGACCGAGGCAAGGATTTGGTAAGCTAATTATGTTTCAATTTAATTCATATTTATGCAAATCTTTTGTTAAAAGTATTATAGTTTTGACTATTCAGTAAAACTTTTCCAAAAATGTTTTAATCGGTCACATATTATGTAAATTGTAATAATATTTATTCACCAGGACTTATAAATATCCAAATAATGATTACCTATGAAATTAAAATAGGAAAAAAATGTAAAATATTCTTATATTATTAGTCTGCAAGTCCTACTATGTACACATACTCGTAATTTTGTTCATTTACCCATTCTGATAACATATCCCATGAGGCCACCAAAATCAAGTGTAAATTGTTATGAACAATCAATTGTCTGTTATCATTTTTGCAATTTTAAAAATATTAATTTTGACTTTAATGACAATTTTTTCTATAGTAATATAACTTATGTTTTAAAATTTTAAAAAATTTACACTTTTCACGGTTTGTTGCCAGATAACAGGATGCCTCGCATTTTAAACAGCTTTGAAGTCCCACTTGAACTCTTGCAATATATCTGCCCCACTACCTGTACTGGACACCTTTTGCACACGTGCTACACATTAAAACAATTAATTATTTAACAATCAACTACCCACTGTAGGAAGGTGCCTCTAGGCTTATTTTATTGATAAAAATTATCTATAACTATAAAAAAATTTAAAATATTGAAAAATTCTTACTATGAATGTTATGTAAAACCATTTGATGAAATAATTACATAGGTCGAAAAAACGATAACAAATTTACTTAACTCCCTATTTTGGTGATTTTTTGTGTATGTTATCGGAATAGAAGGAAAAAGAAAATATCAAAAATTAAGGATCTTCCAAATTTTTCTGATAATCCATTAATTATAATTATAAATAGACACTAAACTTGGAAAATAAAAAAACGTTTAGAGTTTGGAAATAAAAAAGCAAGTACATTTAATAGATTTTTCATAAAGTGTTTAATTTTATTGTATACAATTTTATTGAAGAAGATTTTAAAATTATTAAAAGGTAGCTATATTAAAATTCACAAAAACTTAAACATACTCAAAATATGCTTACTCTTTAAAGAGTCAGATCTTACAAAAATGTACTCAAGTTGAACAAAGCAATTATTTTTATTGTAGTGTTACAAAATATTATTATTTGTGATGCTTAAGATATAAAAGGACATGAAATGATAAAAGTGATATCCTTTACAATTGATTACGGTTCTGGTAAACGTTTGGCTTCTTCCTCCAGATTTATAATGAAACTATTAAAAGCTAGAAAATAGATCGCTCATTGTTACTCCTTCTCAAGAAGAAAACCTAATCTCGGTCATAAATATTTTACAACCCATTTCTAGGCCTTAATTGCTGTTTAACTAATAAATTATTCCAATTCTCCTCTGTATACTCATATTGGTGGAAAAAAATGGTACTGACAGTTTAGCTGTTTGATAAATCAACACATAACACATGTAAAGATATTTATTTCTTGCCTTGAAAAAAATTTTCAATCAAATGAATACTTACTTTCCATAAAATAGTTGTTGATATAAATAATATGTTATTTTTCATTAAGAGCTTTTAGTGATATTAACATTTATAATTTATCATATGAATGGTGTCTAACCTATGACTGGGGTCTCAAAAAAAAGGTGAGAGTTGTTCTAAACCAAAATGCTTCAAAAAGTTAATTGGAAAAGCTAAAGAAATATGTCAATGCAATTAAATATGTTGAATTTAGTAGAGAAATTATGAAAGAATTGAGAATCATTAGAATTTGGTAAAGAAGAAATCATTAGAATTTAAGTAGAGAAATTATGCTATTGATAGTCGCATATATGTGTTCGGCATAACATACATTCATAGCAATACAAAACATCTTGAAATAATTACAGGTTACATCCTTGCGGAAGAGGGGTACGATTTCTGGATGGGTAATGCCGGTGGCAACTTTTACTCCAGAAGACACATCCGCCTCAATCCAGATAGTATATTTAACCGAAGGTTCTGGGACTTCAGTTGGCATGAAATTGGACACATGGACTTGCCCACCATGATCGACTATATCTTGCAAGAGACTGGCAAAAATTCACTGCACTATATAGGCCACTCACAAGGCACAACAAGCTTCTTCGTTATGTCTTCAACAAGGCCGGAATATAACGCTAAGATCAAGACTATGCAAGCCCTTGCTCCTATTGCTTTCCTTGAACACGTCTCAAGTCTACTATTGAGAGCATTTGCACCATTCTCTGGTCCTTTGGTGGTAAGTTTAATGTTGTCATGTAAAATGTTTTAATAAATTTTATGAATGAAAAATGTGTTATAAAATTTAAGGTTTCTCTTAGGTTAATTATGATATAATAAAATATTTCCTCTCAAATTGTTATAAAACTTCTTTATGAAGTAACACTATGGTAATACTGTAATTATCAAAATGTCACGTTATTCAGATTTACTATTATTCTGAGTAATATCCGTGAAATAACGTTTTAACAACATTGATACAATTCAATAAATTGCAAACTAAAATGTTAAAATTTCACTTGGTTCAATATGAAGTGCGCTGGAAAAAGTACATTTATCTAATTTCTGAATTAATATATTCTTATTTTTCAAAGACTGCCACCAATATCCTTGGCATGGGTGAGTTCTTTCCAAACAACCAAATAATGACCTGGGCTGGTATCGCTATATGCTATGAGGAGAGTACCATAACAAGCATGTGCGGAAACATTATAGTACTAATCGGAGGAATTAATGAGGATCAGATTAATCAGGTTAGCTGGAATATCATATTTATTTAAAATTATCTTCTCAGTTCATGAAAAAATAAGATATTATTAAAATATTGATAGTAAATCCGACACTCAAATGTTTATTGCTTAAACATTTTAATTTCACATATAATTTAAAAGAATTACCTAAACAAATTATTAACATTAGGGCAATCATAATTGGAAGCACAATTAAATATTTCGATGAAATTTATAGAATATATTCATTAAGAAAGGTAGTCATTTTAACAGATTGAAAAAAATAGATTTTGTTGCACGTAAATAAAATAATCACTTTTCACACATTGTTTGTGGGTAGTTTTTATCGTGCGCTAGCAGGCGGGCCATCTTTGCTAATTTTTTGAGCAAATCGCAACATTCAGTAAAAATACAATAACTTTAGTTTTACATATTTTTTTTCAATGAAACTTTTTGTGATTTACTATAAAATGTATACTGAATTATTTTTCTTAAATTTTATACAGGCAAATACTGGAAAACTCACTGGAAATTGAAATAAAAGTAATAAAATTTCTTTATTTCTGCAATTGTAATATCTTGTCATTTGATAGTTTTATGGGATGTTTGGAATCATTCAATATTTTGGTAGCAATATCTGTTTTATTTATCAACCAAATATTGAAAGAAATCATCTTTTATAAATGACTCAAACCTTATCAGTTTCTGGAGCAGCATTCGCCAGAACTGGAGGTTTGTCAGTCGAGGACCATTTGTCTTCATTTTCATCAGAACTTGAAGATATAGTTCTGCGAGTAAAATTTATAGGTAGGGGGATGTCTTCACTGTCGCTTTCATTGTCACTCCAATCCTGAATTATCTTCCATATCACTATCACACGAAAAATCCGATAAAGGATGAACACACAATTCTTCATCACTTTCGTCATCAAATTGACTCATGTCTTTCGAAATATTGTCACTTTGATCAAAATTACAAAGACTTTGTAAAGTGTGCACCCTTTCCGATTGTTAGAACCACACTGAATGTGTGGCGAAGCAGAGAATTGTGTGAAGGGATGACTCTCCACAGTTGAATAGATTACCGTTATACCCGGAATATATATATAATTCACTACACATACATACATAATTCACTATTGTTTTCGTTAAAGACCCAAATTTTGTCCTTTGGAATTTGTATATCTGTAGGTTAGTATCTCTTTAGAGCCATAAAAAAGTATAAAAATAAACATATTTATTCGTTACACGCATTTACCGCTAGTATATAAAAACATATTAATATGTGTCCCGTGCTCTACTACCAGTCAACGTAAAACATATCAATACGTTTCCCCTATATAATGAATGTGTTAAGAGTTTGTGTATAAAATTGTAGGTTTAAATTTGTAGAGACCAGAAAGTAAAATTATTCTAAGCAGCTACAACTGGAATAGGGTTAGTGAGCAAAGTGCTCCGACCGAGTGTCTGTTTTATTTCAAGAATTCCAGACACCATACTTTTGTTAAATTTATTGTATATATTCTCTAAGAATTGATATATATATATATATATATATATATATTCTCTAACATACCCATTTAATTTCATAAAAACATTTGTGCAGTGAATTTGTTCTAGTACTGTAAATAATCTAATAGTCTAATAATACTCTAATTTTCGTTTGTGATTATTTTTCTAAAAACCCTTATAATATTGATAAGATGTACAATGCAATTTGAGTGATATTGTACCACAAATTTCGGCACCTGGAAATCCTCAGCATTATTTATACCTAGAAGACACAAAGTCCTGATGCAGCTTTTGCCTTCGCCTGCAATCAATCTAAAACCATTCGTTGGTAAGCCACCAATACCCAAAGATACTTCTGAAGCCATTATAGCTACATGAAAAATTGTCAAAACCTAAAATACTAGAGAGATGTACATGCAGCTTCACCTAAAATAATAAAGAATGATTCAATTCTTTAATATGGCAACTAGAACCTAAACTGACTTCTGCCAGTGCCATCACTGTGTTGAAATAGCATTTTATTTATATACAATAATCTTTAATGAAGATATACTGAGCCTAGGAAGCTTTATGTACCAAATATTAAAATAAAAACAAATCAAAATTGGTCCTACGCTACATCAATATTTAGTTGAAAGTACCTTACTGATGCCCATACGAGCAGTTCACTATAAAGGAGCAATTGGGGTTGTAAAAATATCATCAATCAATGACAATAAGGAGAACATTCATTTTAATCTGGCATTGATAATGTAAGTATAATGAGTTTTACAGTAACGCATATAAAACTGCAACTGAAACTTCAGTCATGTTTTTCTTAAAACAATTTCCTTCAACTTGGTCGACGCAATAACTCTTGACACCAAATTTCCAGTCAAAAATTTGTTTTATACTAAATTTTCATAACCACTACACCTATCTCTAATCACCCCTCCTTTTTATTTTAAAAATTACAATTTTGCAATTTTTTCAGCCATAATTAAGCACCCCTCCTTTTTGCTTTAAAAAATTGCAAATTTTTCAGGTATCAGCTATGGAATAACGCAACAATTATAGAACATAAACTGTACTTGCACATTTAAAAAGTCACCATTTTTACTTAAATGCTCAAAAAACTACGCTTAACGATAGACACTTGATTTTTTACTTTCGGATGAATGAGGCCCAAAATTTCAAGTTGACCGTAAATACATAATTTTTTTAGGAACTTTCACTTGCTTTGTTTGGAACATTGTTTTCTTTTAAATAAAAATTGGTCAAAACTTATTCAGAGTATTAGTAATAATATGTCCAACTTACGATCTTCTGTTTTTTTTGCTTTCAAATGACTAAGTACTCCTTCCTAAGTGAAATTTTTTATAAATGTATTTGAAATAGTAAGAGAATTTATTGTGAATTATGTTCATAGTTTCATCTAACACAGTGGTTCCTGTTGTAGAATCGTCCACTTACAATAAGATAATTTGGGACAAATTAATGTCATATATTACCTACCAGCTAAACCGTCAGTACCGTATCCAAAATGAAACTTTTTTCAACACGACCCTAAATTCTCGAATTTGCGCTGTGTCTCCCAAAAAGAAAAATTTTAAATGTCATCTCTACTTCAATTTTTTTGTCAAAATATTTACTTAAGTGTTTTATACTGTCATTGTATTTCCACCTTTGTGTCCAGACTTTGGTACCAGTGAAGCTTGGACACACTCCAGCTGGTTCATCCAACAAACAATTTGGACACTATGGCCAAGGCATCAACGATGGTGAATTCCGTCAATATGACTATGGATTAGTACAAAACTTAATAACCTACAGCACTTTATGCCCGCCAGATTATGACCTGAGTCTCATCACAACACCAGTCGCACTCCATTATTCCTTAAATGATAATCTAGCTGACGTTAGAGATGTGCAACGTCTGTTCAGAGGACTGCGCAATCCACTGGGCTTATTCCTTGTACCCTTACCCGAGTTTACACATTTAGACTACTTGTGGGCCATCGATGTTAGACCTTTATTGTACGACCGTGTCATGAACCTTATGCGTGCGTTTGACTAAAATGTAACCAGAAATTGATTAATAGCATTTAGGAAATACTGTGACATGGCTTTGTTGAACAGTCAATTAGGATAAATCTCTTATTACCTTGACCATATTCATAAAAAAAAGTATGTGCAACTTTATCTTATAGCTACAAATCATTACACATACCTCAATGAATCCTTTAGTTTTACCAAAACAATATGCATAAAAATTTAAATAAAATAAATTATCATTCAATAAACAAGTCATGATGCTGAATAAAGAACATATGTTTTTTGTTTCATTATAATAACATTGGAAGAGACCAATTCGCCTTTATATCAATGAGTAGCTAAACAATAGTAACTGTTGAACATTGTATAAACGAACACCATGGAGATGGTTTTAAAAGGTTGCAGGAAATCTGGTAATATTAATTTTATAAAGAGAAACGTTATTTTGTTTGTTTATATTTTAGAAGTTGATACAAAAATAGTTCATTTGATCGACATGAAACCTTCACAGTCATTTACCTTATAGAGTTCTGGGCAAATGGTGTAAGTATTTTTAGAACTTATATAAAATACACTGAGGCAATCAAGTCGCCGCTCCCATAAACCACAATATAAAAGATTTCACTTTTCAGAAAAAATTAAAAACTGAAATGGTAAATAATTCAAAAACTATGAGGAATCCAAAAGTATAATTTCACCGTCGTCATAAAAAATAAATACATCAATAAAAAAGAATTTCTTTTTAAACATTTGTTAAAATTATATTAATGCAAATTATTTATAAAAACAGAAAGCTTACAATTTTTACTATGTGAGACGAGTAACACATCATTTCATAAATTTGTTGGTAACAGCTTTGACAAATTGTTGAAAATAATAAGACCATTAGAGTAAATACCGTTATCTCAATTTCAAATTGTCATTCATGGACCATCCATATGCAAAAATATTTCTAAAAAGCTTGAAGCGGTTCTCGGAATTATTTAAAGGAAGAAGCAATACATCAGACCTCAACTTCATTGGGTAATAAGAGTGAATGATATTTTTCTAAAAAAAATTATCTATTTCTAAAAAAAAACCTGCATCTCCCTGGCATCATGAAAATCTTACGAAATAAAGCAACCCTACAAGAGTGGGGATGGCACATTACATTATAAAGCCATGTTATTTATAAAAATTACAATAAAACACCATTAAAATGAATCCATTCATTGACATTTTGTGGGTGGGATTTATGTAGCCTTTATATATATACATATATATATATATATATATATATATATATATATATATACATATATATATATTTACATATATATATATATATATATATATATATATATATACATATATATATAAACAACATTTCAGACTTACCAGTGCATGAACTGAAATTAAAAATAAATGGATTAATAATTTTATTAATCCATTTTTTTAAGAAATCTCTTCAAATTGCCCACCTGGAGATGTTGTCATAAAATGAAACCTAGATTGTGGCTAATAATTTAAATAAAGTAGATATAATACTACACCACATAGTTCCATTTAGTTGTGAATAAAAAATTAAATGATTGAATACGTTAAACTTATTAAGCAACATCTCTTTCCTTAGTCATTACATAAGTCATTCCGAAGGTCTCACTGACCTTCTATACAAATATGCTTTAGCCGTTTGAGTGCCGATGAGCGCCATCAGGCTTGTGCGCGTACTTACTAAATTTGCCACGAGCCCACGAGTAATCAGTTATTGCTTAGTGCGTTGTAGGGAAGGTTGCTCGCACGCATCGCTAATTTTTCATCTTTCTACGTGTTACATAAAGTTCAAATTATAATATTATTAGTAATTACAATATAAAAAGGATCCACGAAAAAACATTTTTAACCCATAGTGAAAATTATCATTTTTCAAGTTGTGAAGAAAGTGATAGTGGGAGTGACATTGTGGTGCACTCACAATTTGGCGTAATGCAAATTTTGAGTGATAGTGATAATAGTGACGATAACAATTATTTTGCTGATATGGAGGATGTACTGGACTGCGAAAATACGATGTGCCCTTGATTTCTGTTTTTGTTATAAGTTTTGTTCACAATATATATTTCCATAATTTTCTTTGTATTTTATTTTCCTTGTACAAGTTTTTATTAGGAAAACACTGAAAAAATTATTAAAATTGAATAATTTTTGGAAGAGGTACAGTTTTTTTCGAGACAAGGGTAAATGACATCAAAAACAAAAGATTTCTTTCACATTTATAAGTATATATGAGTAAAAAACCATGACACTAAAATGGTTAATTTACATATTAAAAAATAAATGTCAAAATTTGGGAGAAGAGGTAATTTTTCATTCTAAATGTATACTTAGTAGTTAAATACATTATTTTAATAACTCTGTACAAAGCCTGTATTTCTACTCTGTATATCCTCCGAGTTCATCCGAATACATTCTGATTTCATCATGAGATCTTTATCAATACAAACAAAGAAAATGCAAAAAAGGTCAAACTCAATCGGTCTATTGTCTCTCGTTACTGAGTTTATTTTCCTCATACTAAATTTCATGTTTCTGAAATTGGACAATCCAATGATATGTGTAATTATGAAAAAACTTCAACCCACATTTTACCCCTTTCCAAATTCTATTTCCAAAATTCCTTTTTAATTTCCTTTTTAGTTACCAACATCACCCCTTTGCAAAATGCCTACATTACCTGCTCTACATTATCCCTTTAACATTCTAGACTCTTGAGTTGAGCATTGATAGATGAGTCAGTCAGATAGGCAGGATATTCTTTTATTTATACATATGAACAAGGACGCAATTTGAAGAAATATGATTGTAAAGGAGGGAGATTAGGAGAGGAGAGGGAGAAGGGAGATTGCCTGAGACGAATAATCGGTTAGATTATATGGATAATGTATAAGGGTATGAAAAATGTGAGATGCTATGGTGGTGCTGAATGGTGCAAAAGAAATTTAGTAGAGCTATAGTATGTGACTGACCATAACTATGATGTTATTGCAATAAAGAAATTTGTCGTGTTTTGGGGGTAAATATTTCGGATGCATATTTTGACCTTTAGTAACCTTTCAACTACATTAGTCAATGGCTAAAATGGACAATTTTTTACAACTTTAGACAATTTTCTACATAAAACGTCATTGTCTATGTAGAAGAATCTAATGCAGTCCACACTACCACACTACCACTAGTACTACTTCAGCAGATTACAACTACTAATACTACTTCAACAACTTACTACTTCAGCAATTTATGACTCCATTTATCATCCACCCTGCAATAGACTTGCCCATCACAATTTCAATGTAGCTCCTTGTTGGATGAAATCAGTTGCACGAGTGTCCTGATTTCAACATTGGTCATCTAGCGTCTCCATCACCCTCTATGCTATTTAACACTAGTTTGTACGCAATTTGTTTGATCAAGGCCTATGTCTTATCTTCATAAATTATATACTTTAACACTTTGCTTCTTGCCAAATTTTATGATTCTAGGTCAATGGGAACTACCTTTTAGGTTTTGATTTATTTTTGAGTGCCAAAATATGCAGTATAAATGGCCGTATTCTTTGGTTGTGTTGACTTATGAAGCTTGATATTTTTACTCTCCAAGGAACAGTAGACTTAAGTATTTAATATTATTCTCAACTGAATACCGCTATGCATTCCTGAGAAAAAAAATCTTGACAGATGGACAACGAAGTGATGCTATAAGGGTTCCTTCTTTCTTTCGAGGTACGGGACCCTAAAAACGACCAAGTGCATATTGGAACACAGGTACACAGTAGTACTTCATAATTATCTAAATTACCTAAAATTTTTGGCTCATCGCATGTCTAGCTTAACATTTTTTTTTACACATCGCATGTCTAACGTAAATATTTCACAAATGTTCGAGCGTAATAGTTTAATATAAAAAGTGCTGAATTAAGCTTTTATTTCATTTTGAAAGAACTATCCAAACATACTCCATTCTGTGGAATGTTCACAAAAAAAATATTTTGCCCTAACTTTAGATATATGAGGAGGTACATTAAAAAAGAAATTTCTTTTATACTCTATTATAAATCAGTTGAGATCTCCATACAAATGGTGCGACTGTGACTAACAGACGAGAAGATGGACTTAATGAAATAATAAGTTACAGAACCAAAAAATATTAAATGAAAAAAAATATTTTAAAAAATTGTTTCAAAATAATTAAAATGTACTAATTCTGGTACTATATATGGATAGCCTAGTATTTCCTGAAGTGACAAAATCAAAAGGTCGTTTATATCATATAATAGCTTATTATAACTTATCAAAAAAAGATAAGTATACATTGTCACAGACTTTAATGTTATATTATTAAATATTTACACTTTTCTGATGTGCTGTTAAATATAACTCTTAAATTAGTTTTTGTAAATGGAGTGGAAAAAAAGTAACAAAGATCATTAATATCATATAATAGCTTATTATAACGTATCAAAAAAGATAAGTATACATTGTCGCAGACTTCAATGTTGTGTTATTAAATATTTATATTTTTCTGATGTGCTGTTTGTTGTTGTGATGATTAAATATCACTCTTAAATTAGTTTTTGTAATTTATTTTTTCTTCCTTAACAAATATTAAAAAGCAATATTGTAAAATTCCAAAAAATAAATCATAACTTTATTTTTTTAAAAAACAGCCGTTATATCTGTCTTTGTAACGTAATAAAAAAAAAAGCCATATAGGCTATGCTGATAATACACTTTTTAAAATCACAATAACATCACAATATGAGCACATTATCATTTGTACCCATTTCACTAAGTGATTGTGATGTACTCGATAATGTAAACAATGGTTTTGAACTCTGGCCCATTGTAGTAGGAAATTACTATCAGACGACGCAATCAGTTAACGAGTCTGATAGAAAAACCTATAAAAGCGTTGTAAGATATGATCTACTGGTACTTTGAAATGTCTACCACTAATTTTATTGTTGCTTACCGGTATCAAAGATAAGAAAATTAATTCTTAATAATAAATGTTTACCTTGTTTTTATCCAATACTATAAAAACTGCTTAAACCTAGCAATATTACCAGCAACAAAGAAATAAAATTTTAAGACTCATTCATTCTATTTACCTACAGAAACCATTAAGATCAATTGATCCTAATGTAACTCTATACATATAAATAAATCTTAGATAATACGTAGCCTTAAAAAAACGTTGCATGAATAGTTAGTGATCAAAAATGTCTTTAAATAAAAAAAGATTTTCAAAAATTAAATTGCAAATTGCAAATCATGGAATCTGCAATTTAGTATTCCACTAAAAAACCAAAACGTGTCTGTATGCACACAACGAAGGATCACGTAGTTGATGCAAGACAGCCGAGCTAATTTTAATTGAATATCCTCATGAAACGCCAGAATATACAATTTTTCGAAATCCTTAAAATCCGTGGTTGGAAAATAAATAGGAAGACCTGTACGCTAAAATACCACTCTATGAAATGCATGGAAATAACATTATTTGCTACCATTTTATGAGTATTAGGGAGATTAATTCGAAAAAATTTCTTTTTCTTAATTCTTAATTCTTAATGCCATTACTTATAAAATTCCTTTTTTCACCAAGTCACTCAAAGTTTTTCAAATGTCAAAACTTTGAAATATAAAACTATGGCAATTGTGTAAATCCAACTGCTTTTATATTTTTCTTTTGAATTGTCTCACAAGCTGTAGAACAACTATTGCAAAGACAAATGAAACGTGTCAGAAAAGGATTACAGATAAACTAATATTCTGTGAAAGGTATTATAATGTAAATTTTAGATCAAAGTTTCCAAAAAAATACCTTTAATAATTTAATCTATATACAAAATTTTACTTGAATAAAAACGCAAACAAGTCCTTATAAAACATTAATTTTTTTTAAAAAAATTATTTTATTCATCCACATCCATACGGGTACTAATTATTTATACTTAGAAGGGGAAGAGAGCTCCGTCTAATTGTTCAATACATATCAGTGCCGGATTTAACATTAATCTATCAATCAGTAAAGACAATTATTATATTTCAAGATAACAACAGGAATCAAAATTCGCAATGTATTTAAAGATATAAGAGACAATTTAATAAACCCACTTGCACACAATCAACAAAAGTAAAGCTTAACC